>NJDD01005450.1:52108-70049 GCA_002245505.1 Calephelis nemesis
AACTTAACTTTCGGACCGCAAAGTAATTTTAAAACATCGCAATAGGTTAACTTTGAGACTCGACGTCGCTGTAATAAAAAACTTTTGGCTTTGTTTTGCAAGTAATTTATGGCTAATTTATGAAAATAATGTTTGTAAGCGCTGTACAATTTTAATGGCTCATATTTCATTTATTTTGTTTGCGGATTCTAATAAATAATCTCTTGACCCGAGCGGTTTTAGAAGTTACGCTTTAGAATTTATGTTTTTATCGTCGACAGAGTATCATTCTGTATTTTAGTATTATTATATTGTTGCTTAAAATAGCACACGTGTTTTTCAAAAGAAAACAATACTATTTCAACATTTTTGTTACACCTAATCCAATCAGTATTAATAAATATATTATAATATATAGTAATTAATGCATTAAAACTATTGTAAAAATTCAATTATTGTAATAATAAATAAAACGTAGTCAATCTGCCCTTTAAAGCTCATTTAGATTTGTTTCTGTGATTTGGTTGTTATATAGAAAAAAGACGATAACAATAAGGCTTGTGAAACCTTGGTCAGAAATCTAATCGCTTATCTTAATTGGCATTTTATTGTCAAAATTTATTAAAATAGCAACCAACCCCGGTTTCGAACGAATGGATAAATTTCTAATTCTAAATTTAGAAGTTGACATTATGCATGATGAACATGAACAGGCTACATTCTTTCAAGGACAAATAGACACAGAATCTCAAAACTTTTCCAGGTCATGGGCCAACTACTAGTACCGATGTATAGGCTGCTACCAACCTCGCGTGACTCCCAGCTTAATACGGACTCAGAGTAGTCTCGGACCAACCAAATCATACTCTATTAAGCCTGAGGCTAAGCAAGATGATAAATGCTTAGTTGTACTTATTATACTATGTTGTACATGAAAAATGAATTAAATGATCAAGATAGCACAAGTTCCACTGTTCCACCTCTTTTTTCACTGTTATTGGCATAACACTTAAGATGCTGCCTCGTTAGTCGAGTGGCTAGCGTACACGCCTAACTACGCCGAACAACCGCGAGGCTCGGGTTCGATTCCAGACGGGGGCAGGCATTTGTGTGATGAACATTTAGATGTTTGCATTTCCGGGTCTGTGTGTTTATTAAATTTATTCTTGTATCTATTTAAGTATATTCTAGGTATTAGAATCGTTGACTAACACCCATAACAAAAGCATATGATATGCTTACTTTGGGGTTAGATTCAATTTGTGTGAGTTGTCCAGAGATATTTATTTATTTAATATGTAACAGGTTTTTGGAACTATCGTTTGACTAGAACAGTAACGGTTGAATAGGTTTCGTAATTTGCTGTTATAATTTATAACCCAATACTAATATGCTGGCACAACACATATAACTGCTTCAATATGATCAAGAATAATGTTAGTTAGTTAAAGGAAGAGTGAGATCTTCTAACACAAGTAGTGAATTACTTAAAAGAAGATCTCCACACCATGCTAGTTATGTTAATGAAATAAATATATTTTAATTTTAATATATACTGCACTTAGTAACAGACGAACAAAGCGGTGGGCAGCAACTATAATATAATTATGGATAAATATTGCAGTAGATATATTGGATACATATAATGTTTTACTGATAATACTCTTATCGAATGTCATTACAATAGGCTATTCTTATCAGCTCTTGCGCACATTTCTTAGTTTAGCCTTCTATTTTCACTTACATTCTCACTTTATACATTTAAAGAAATGAATTTCTTGAATAAAGTAGTATTAATAACTGGTGCTGGATCGGGTATAGGAGAAGCAACAGCTAGGGAATTTGCCAAATTATCAGCAAATCTTGCTTTGTTAGATAAAAATGATGAAACGTTGCAAAAAGTTAAAGTTTCTTGTGGAGGAAGAAATAATCGAGTAGTCATTACTGTGGCTGACGTTAGCAAAGACGAGGAAATGAACAAGGCAGTAGATGAGATTTACGAAGAATATGGCAAAATTGATGTCCTTATTAACTGTGCTGGGATACCTGGTTCTTGTGGAATACTGGACACAAATTTATTGGAAGTATACGATGTTGTTTTAAACGTAAACCTAAGATCGGTAGTGGCCATCACCCATCGCGTTGCACCAATATTAGTAGCAAACAAAGGATGTATAGTTAATATTTGTAGTGTTTTAGCTGGAATGGTATTTGAATCTGCTATACCGTATACCGTAGCAAAAGCAGGTGTTTTACATTTTACGAAGTGTGTTGCATTGGAACTGGCGTCTAAAGGTGTACGAGTGAATTCTGTGTCACCGGGATTTGTCAGAACAAATATTCTAGCCAGCATTGGTGTCAGTCAGGAAGACCGTGATGAATTTTACGATAAAATGACCAATAACATTCCAATGAAAGTTATCATGAAACCGGAAGATATCGCGGCGGAATTAATTTAGTTATTTGATATTGACTTTAAATTAGCTAGGCATACACTATATTAGTTTACGAACAAAGTGATTCTGACTAATTGAAAAGATTAATGTAAAAAAATCGCCTCTGTGGTCTAGTGGTTCAGATGTTGGACTTGACTGCTTGAGGTCCCGGGTTCGAATCCCGGGTCGGGCAACGAAAAGAGAAATTGGATTTTTCCAATTTTCTAATAATAAAAAAAAGTTGCTTGGGATTGGAAATGTGTCCGGTTGGCGATAGGACTGCCACCTATCATATTGTGGGACTTAGCGTCTTCGGCTAGTCGTGGGTGCCCTGGTTGTACCTCTGCTTACCATTTCGGGGATAAGGGCGTGAAGATACTTTCTGAAAATGTTTATCATTTTTTGCTTTTCAATTATTAAAAAAATGTTAATACCTATGTAAAAGTAAACAACTATACAAAATTGTGCAGTCTTTACCATAAATAATCTTCTTCGTTACCAAAATCAATAAAATATCACACGTTGTTCTTTTTACAAAAATAGTTTATTTTAATATAAACAAGATTTCTTAAAACTAATAAAAAGTAGTGGTGTTTTTGGCAAGTGATGTAGCTAAAGGTATAACAGGAGCAGATTATGTGGTTGATGCTGGATTTAAGTTAGGTGGTAAACTGGAAATTCCTGAAAAAATACTGAATAAATAAGCAATACTTAAAAAAACTTAAGTAGAGCAGTTACGTCTGGTAATCCGTTTTGTAAGTCACATAGAAAATAAAAGATATGCATTATAAATATAATTTCTAAACATTACTAGTTTAGGAACTCCCTACATATCTATCTACTAGCATGGATGTCAGTTACATTTTTATATATGCTAGAGAAATAAAAAAAAATCGCCCTAGACAGGATTTGAACCTTTCATCTTAAGCCGACGAATGCTTTAACCATTTGAGCCACTAAGGATTCAAGTCCTGTGTTGAAATTTTTAATTTCTTTCGTGTTATTATGCCCTATATATACACAGTTCTGAGTACCTACTAAGTGTGTTCATTGTTACAGGTGAAATTTACTTAATTTATAACGGTCATAACTTTCGTTTCTCTTAAGGTATTTTATTTTAGCACTTCGTTGGTTGGTTAGGGTATTTTTTTCTTTAAAAATGTAGAAATTCATTCCAAGCACAGGCAAATGCCAAAATAAAAAAATCACTTAAATGTTTTAGAAACTAAGTCACTTTCCGCTGCCCGGCTCTATGTACTTTTAGATCTTTAAAACTATACAACGGATTTTGATGCGGTTTTTTAGTAAATGGAGTGATTGATGAGGAAGATTTATACGTATAATCTTATATATAAATACTTATATATAAATACTCATATACTCCTCTTAAACGGCTTGACTGATTTTCATGAAATTTTGTGAGTATATTGAGTAGTTTTGAGGATCGGCCACCATCTATTTTTTATAACCTTAAGTGATGAAGGTAAATCTTTTTTATACCCATTAGTGATAAGGGTGACTCACCCCAATTTTTTCATAGCAGAACAACGTCTGCCGGGTTAGCTAGTAACATATAAGGTTCACCCATGCGAAGGGATGGGCCACTAGTTTATTAAAAAATCTAATATCATTTGTAATATTACTATAGCGAAAGTGTGGTCTAACGGTCTGACGTGGTCGACTTCTTGAAGTCCCGGGTGGTCCCGGGAAAAAAATGTAGATAGTGTGTCTATTTTCAATTTTCTATTAAAAAATAACGTTGCCCGGGATTGGATAAGTGCCCGGTTGGCGATAGGCTTACAACCTAACACAATATGAGACTTAAAGTGTTCGGATAGTAGTGGGTGCCATGGTTGAGCCTCTGCCTCCCAACTCGGAGATATTTGGGCGTGAAGATACTTCTTTAGTGATATACAACCCAAAATATGTCATCCTTTATACGTGTGTTATTAGTGTTTTTGTAATTTTCATTTATATTCAATAAAAAATTTTAACAATAATTAGTTTTGACTAACCCTCATACCTAGCTTACCTACTAATAATCATTTATATAACTTAACCAGAAAAAAGGAGTGTTAAAAGAGTGACTTATACATTTCTGTGGATGTGATAAGTTTTGAACGGATGGATCGATTTTGATTCGGATTTT
The DNA here is from genome assembly GCA_002245505.1 of Calephelis nemesis. Lineage (NCBI taxonomy): Eukaryota > Metazoa > Arthropoda > Insecta > Lepidoptera > Riodinidae > Calephelis > Calephelis nemesis. The sequence continues at coordinate 56,672 of NJDD01005450.1, forward strand.
TTTGTTTATTGTTGACGTGATAGGAATGGTTCTTAGTTACATAAAAAGAAGTGTTATCTCGGCGGCCATTTAACATTTTTTAAGAAAGTTTTAAGATTTAGGATAATTTTATTGATAAAACTTTTCAACAATATTCAGCCTTTAGATTTTTTCATTGTATTGTATTGTAAGAAAAAAAAAGTAGAAGTATTGTACGAAGTTTCTAGATTATTTGGAAGTAGGTTTTTTAACAAGAAGTCACTGAGTGAGTTGTCAGTCCGTAAGTGTGTGTGTTGTCCTTAAATTCACAAGATTGCTATTTTTTCGGGTTCAAAAGAATAAATCCACGTTTCGTCTCTTGTAACAATGTCATAAACAGCATTCTGCTCCGCTATCAGTTCATGAAGGATACAACGACAACAAAGTTTCCGAACTTTCAATATCTTCTTGTAAAATTTTCTGAATTTGGTTCATACCAATCCCCAATAGTCCTCGAATTGTCTTAAAGGTAATCCGGAGGTTTTCTCCAATTAACCGCTTAACAGTAGGCACATTATTTTTGTTGACGGCAGCTAAAGGCCGCCCTTTACGAAATTCGTTACGTAAAGAAACTCGACCTCTCTCAAATTCAGCAAACTTTCGCCTCACGGTGCTCAAACAAGGTGTTTTTCTTCCAAAAGCATTTTGAAGACTATGCCGTCTTGCGGAGAAAAAGAACTTTTAAAATCATAAAAAATCATCGAACTAAAATAATTTCGACTTAATTCCATTTTCGTTGCGTACCTACGTAGAACTTTGATATGTGATAAAAAAAATTGACAAATTATTTCCCGCCAATTGTTTTTTTTATTACTAAGAAGGTTGCAACGTTTTAAAAATATAACATTCGAAATTCAAATAGTTCCGATTAGCTAGAAGTGCAAAACTTTTAGTGTGCTCCATGTAATTAGTGATGGTCTATAGTTAAGTTTTAAGGATTATTATTTACCTACCGATTGATATTGCAACTTGCTTAGTGCTACTCAGTTGGCTTAACAAATAAGTAAATGGAATGAAACGAAAGAAAGAATATGTACCTATTTACTTTTCATCAACATATTTTTTCACATTGTGAGATACAAATATGTTTATATTTATATAAGTGAATTCTTTAAATTTATTGTAAGATTCATTATTATTACAAAAATGTAATCAAATTACATTCAAACCACTTTCCTTACTTTAAAGTGAGCACTTGAACGAATTCTTATTACGATAGACTGTGATTGATATTTTAAATGCCAAAGGTATCCATTTACATCTCCTTTTCTTCAAATTTCAAATATGATAATTTCAATAAAACTCAAATATTCTTCTCTGGGACTTTAAAATAAAATATCAACAATTATAATAGTACATCACTATAAAATTAAAATAAAATACGGCGTACTTTGCAAGCACTTTCGCTACTTTCAATTGACGCGAAAATGAGCATAGACAAAATGTCGTTAGCTCTATCGGCATACATAAAATCAACAATTGTTAAAAGGAGACAAAGAGATGTTGTTAAATTACATGTCGATTCCAAAGGTATTTATGCATTGAAATTTGCTGTAGGACATTGTTGCATTTTAGTTTTTCCTAAATTGTTTCATTTTAGATATAATAAAGCGACTTCATTAGTTTTTAAATTATTATATTATTTAGTACTTACATAGATACTAGAAAATATTCTCAGGTAAAATGTACGGGGAATTGTAATTATTTTTTAAAAATCACTCAGACCTGGAAATACAGACTTCTATGTTCATCACAATTTGTGTGAATATAGAACAGGCGCAAATTTGTGCCTGCAAATATAGAAGTAACGCCCGTCCCGTAGGGAATCCAACTTGAGCCTCGCGTTCGGAGTGTAGAGTTAGGCCTGTACATTAGCTAGACCAACAGTGCGGCTTTCGTCTAGTCTTTTGAACCGGTTTCTGTAATATAAAACTAATGACAAAAGCGAAATGAGTCAAATCACATATAAATAAGATTTTAAATTAGTGTGAAGTAGTTCCATATTCAAAAATCCATTTTCCTCTAATGTTGCCCAATAAATAGTAAAGCACTCCCCAAATAAACCACGACACACAACCTCACATTATTCTTGCCCCTTGCACTGGCAGTAGGTACACAGCAAAAGTGGCTTACCGCTGCGCTTTACAACCAGTATAGGTATGTGACTATCCTGACATATCACACATAGGATGAACAAAATATAGAGTGTGCGCAAGTGTCACTGAACAGTATCATTAATATAAACTCAGTTGTTTTGGTTAACATGTTTCACACAGTTATCTAATTGAATATGCTATAATTAGCGAAAAATCGCGATTTTTTCTTAACTCGATATCTTCAAGAACATACGTAATGCCACTTACAAACAAGCGAAAACGCGCTTACACCTATGTGTCTCGATTCTGGTATGCACTTGGTACTTACGTAGTACAACATTTACTTACAACGCGGTTGCGACTTGCGCCTCTAGTGCTTTTTTTGCTTTATAACCAATTGGTAAGCGGGTGATTTGTGAGTATTATTTTGGATAGATTAGTCAAAATATTGACTTAATATGGCAAAGTACTATCTTAGAATTTGTCGTGCTATTTTTGAGTTTCGATTGAGCTGTTAAGAATAGGTTTTTATGAAATTTGCTAATCAAAAACACCACACGCATTTTTATTAAACATTTACCGTGCATTAAACGATTTTGCTTATTTCCAAATGTATCTCTTTCAAAAGCAGAGCCGAATTATACTACTGTATGTAACATTAACGTAGTAATGCCGTCATTACAAGAGATAAGTGACAAGTATAGCTCAATATCAGCGACACAAAAATATATACCATATACTATCAAATGGTAATTTACATATGGTAATATAGCATAACTGGTGGTAGAGTGCTGTGCAGCAACTTGCATGGTTGGAGCCATCCATCGCCTTACCTATTCCTACCGTCTTAATAAGTTTGTCATGTTCCGGCTCAGAGGTGAGGGTAGCCGGTAGACTTGTACAATTGGCCTAACATCAAGGTCATAGGACAGCGCCTCACCTATAACATCTATGGTGTCCATAGGCAACGGTTATCTCTAACCATCAAAAGATCCACGTGCTTGTTAACTACTTTTTTTTTATGTTATTGGAAGGCAAACAAGCAGACGGATTTCCTGATGGTTAGAAATTCACGCCGCCTAGAGACACCAAAGTTGGTAATGGTGCGTTGCCAACCTGAGGCCGGGATGTTAGGCCTTGAGCAAAAGTAAGTTTACCGGCTACTTTACCCTCCGAACCGGAACACGTCGTGACGATATAGCGGCAGGAATAGGTAAGGCGGTGGTACCAATCCGGGTGAGTCGCTGCAAACTCTACCACCTAGTCAGATGTCACGGTGTTAGTGACGGAAAGCCTATGCTCGCCTTTTACGAGCTGCCTGGCAGGAAGGCAGATGGTCTATTCTGCATAGGAACCCGGACCAATTTAATTTCGTATGTATGTTTTTATGTATGTTTTAATGAAGTATAAATAATACTCTAAGCAACATTAACCCGCTTGAAAGAAACATTTGAGTACCAACCCATGGTAGAGTCATACAAACTTTAACCTCAAATTATGTAGTTAATTTGTACTAACTTGAAATACACGCACATTATTAAAAAGCATAATGTCGTTGAATACATACATGTTCGGTGGATTATATTTTTTTCGTTGGAAAGTAATTGACAAATAAGGCTAAAATGATTATGCATTTTACAATTTTACAATGGTATAAATTTACTGACCTGATTCCTAACACGTCATGTTAAAGATTGTAATAAGGAATTTGAATTGGAAATTGTTATTTATTATATTTGTGTTCCAAATTCAGTTTTGCACGCTCCATACTAACTTTCTCTCTAAGCTTAAAATATCACTCAAAGTTAGAAATTCGCTTTGGTTTTCGCCACTTTGAGGGAGCTACGCATGACCTAGTTCGATATTTATGTGTGTATGTTGGATTTTCGTCGAAAATTTAGATTTTGTCTCACTAGGAAGTTAAAACATGGTCTTGAGATTTTGTTCAAGTAGATAGATTACTTTTTTATTGATATCGGTAATGTCAATGACTTTGTCTGCGTGAACCTCAAACGTAGCACTACAATATTGTTGGAGTCTTCTTCCAGTATAACAAACCTTGCTCGTAGAGATGGGTTGGATTAAATAAATTAGGAATTAGTTCCACCTGTTCCTAATCCCAATAAATACCTAATCCAAATACCTAATGCTCACCCGGATTGGTTCCACCGCCTAACCTATTCCTGCCGCCATAACTTCATGACGTGTTCCGGTTCGGAGGGTAGGGCAGCCGGTAAACTTACTTTTGCTCGAGGCCTAACATCCCGGCCTCTGGTTGGCAACGCACGGTTCCACCTTTGGTGTCTCTAGGCGGCGGGAATTTCTTACCATCAGGAAATCCGTCTGCTTTTTTGCCTTCCAATGTCATAAAAAAAAATTGAACGACGACGGCGGACTACCGCCAATTACGTCATATTTATATACAACATCGAAACTTCTCTTACCGGTCAACATAAGATAAAACATTAAAGCGGATATTCAGATAATTACAATATCAGTAGTAGCAATTACTGTATGCCAAAAATAACTTGATTATCAATACTATGACACACGTATTAATAAATAATTACAAACCGATACACAACTAAGACAATGTGATATAATTTAGTATAATAAGTAATAGGTACACTCGATACATTCATGTTTGCCAACATGTTACTATTATTATTGTTTTTTTAGTATTGAATCTTTCTAACCAAATATCATCTTTAATCACATTAAAAAATTTAACTGAATCGAACGCATGCCGCAACACGCAATTAACTTAATATATATAAATCTCGTGTCACAATGTTTGTCCTCAATGGACTCCTAAACCACTTAACCGATTATAATAAAATTCGCACACCATGTGCAGTTCGATCCAACTTGAGAGATAGGATAGTTTAAATCTCAATTTTATGATAAAAAAAAAATTACCGTCCGAGCGAAGCCGGAACAGGCAGCTAGTCTATTATATATTAGTAGATGGTTTATGTGAAGTTTGCATAAAATCGGTAAAGCGGCTCTTCATATATCACATTTTTTGTAAAAAATGAATTCAATAAATGGCGGATCGTTTTGTTGATGGGTATTTTTCTGTCAAATTGAAACTTGTTTTCAGATGGGGATTGTGCTGTCATATTGAAACTTTTTTCAGTTTTTTTCTTTTTTGTATTATGTCATTCATGCGGTCATACTACGTATATACGCGAAGCACGTATCCGGCCACTAGTCTTAATATATATAAATCTCCTGTCACGATGTTTCCTAAACTACATAACCGATTTTAAATTAAATTGGCACTCCGTGAGCAGTCTGGTCCAACTTGAGATATAGGATAGCTTACACCTCAATTTTATGATAAAAAAATTAACGTCTAAATTACCTCTAAGTACTTAGTGTATGTTTAAAAGTCAATTTCAATCAGTTTTTGTTAATAATTTATGTTAGTAAGTTTGGTCCGGGCTCCTTTGCAGAATAGACCATCTGCCTTCCTGCTCTACAGCTCGTAAAAGGCGAGCATAGGCTTCCTGTCACAAACATCGTGACATCCTACTAGGTGGTAGTTTCGCAGCGACTCGGATTGGTACCACCGCCTTATCTATTCGTGCCACCATAACGTCCAATGCTTGCCGTTGACGTGTTCCGGTTCGGAGGGTAAGATAGCCGGCAAGCTTATTTTTACTCGAGGCTTAACATCCCGTGGTGTCTCTTGGTAGCGTGAATTTCTTACCATCAGGAAATCCATCTGCTTATTTGCCTTCCATTATCATAAAAAATAGAAAAAACCGGAGATGTTATTGCATCTTTAGAGCTCAGCAGATTAGTTACTATTACCACAGTCTCTCGGACAATCGCCTCTGTTGTCTGGCGGTTCAGTTGTTGGACTTGACTGATTGAGGTCCCGGGTTCGAATGCCGGGTCGGGCAACAAAAAGAAAATTGGATTTTTCTAATTTTCTAATAAAAAAAAACGTTGCCGGGGATTGGAAATGTGCCCGGTTGGCGATAGGCTTGTCACCTATCACATTGTGGGACTTAGTGTCTTCGACTAGTCGTGGGTGCCCTGGTTGTGACTCTGCCTACTTCTTCGGGGATATGGGCGTGAAAATACTTTGAAGATACTCTCGGACATTCCGGGATGTTTAGGAACCCTACTTAGGTTGCAGAATTCTGCAACTCTTCGCCCGATTGAATAGAAACACTTAGCTAAACCTGCTGCTTTTCAAAGAATCTGTAAACTACTTTTTTAGTTACTTATTTCTTAACTGGCTACTAACCTGTTTTACTTTTGGTGCCTTTAGATTTATCTTTCAATTAGAAAATCTACCTGATTGTTTGGCTTTTCAGTTCGCACTAAAATGGCATAACTTAATCTACCACAATATATAAGCCCAGCTTGTCGTAAGAAGAAATGAGGAAACAAACTCACATTGCAAACATAAACTTTATTATTATGAGGCAAAATGGCGGCTGTGTTGGCGCCAAAATAATCTGAAATAGTTACGCGTACGACACTTGAATTTCGAATTTTATGGTTGTTTTCTTTTTCATCAAATTTTTGGCAAAGAGCTGTTCCGATACTGCCATTTGTATTACAAGAACGCTGGCAAACGATACGAACTGTATTATGCGCTATTTAGATAGATTTTCTTGGCATACGAATTTTTTTATTGTATAGAATAGTGTAGTGGTAAGCACGAACAGATTTTCTTAATCAGGTGCTGACGCGAGTCCTATCTATAAAAAAATTAATAGCCCTCACAAAATCCACATAACCTCTATAGTCAGTTGTTCGGGGTTGACAACCTAAGATTGCCGCCAATTTGGCAACTTACAATATATTTTTAGCTTTCAATTTTCCTATAAAAATAACGGGGATTGGATAAGTAGCCTATAGGGTTACTTTTGAATTTTGATTTAATGCAAATTGGGAATTTGAATCGTGTTTAAAGTACTTTTGAAAAGAGTACTAGCAAATTACGATTATTTACATTGAGTTCGTACTGACATGCCCTGAAGGGCAAAAGTCAAATTAACAAAATAACATTGAGTTCCAATAAAATTGACAAATCCGATAAAATATGTTATTGTTTATTATTAACACAATGTTTGTAATTCGCTAGTACTGAGTTCACTAGCACTTAACCTACCTACTGTTGACGATAAGGTTGCCACGTATCATTGTGGCATTAAGTTCTGGCCACTAATAGCGTGTTTTCTGGTAGTAGGTAGGTACGTATAGGACGTGCGTAAAAATACTTGCTTTTTTGCTGACTTCACTTAAAATCGACATCAAAAATCCTTAGAAATCCTGTGTATGAAGGTTATTCCAAAATTCAAGTCTAGTAGATGTCATTATAGGTGGTCACTTTTGGCGCCTAAACCAGTTCTATATTTCCCGTTCACCGCCAAACCATATAAAACCAAATACTGACAAGGGAATAGAAATAAACTGACAATTGGAAAGCGGTCAGTGATTTGTTAGTATTTGTAGTATGGCGTATTGTACTCAAAGAGCTAACGAACTTTTTGTAAATGCAAAACTTGGGACGCACATACATACATACATACATGTCTACACGCCAAATCCCTTACGGGGTAGGCAGAGAGTATCGAGTGCCAGAACTCACGATCCTGACAAACCTGTCTTGTTTCCTTCACATTCATTACCCTTTTCATACAAACACGCCGTTTTCGGAGACTCTTGACACCACCCTCGGATTGATCTGATCGTGAAATGTAGGATTGGGACGCACAAATATAGTTAAACTGCACGGCTATTAAAACTATATGCACCCGCGATTTCGGTCGCTACTGTTTGCAGCAAACGCTAATCCGTTTTAAATTTGTAAATCAACATCAATCGTAACAGACACATAAACTTCGAAAACTAGCATAAGTTCAGGTCATGTTATCTGTAATTTTCTAAGCTTCTTAACTCATGACTTAAAAAAATACGAGATATTTACTAAAGCTCATACTATACTTTGCGTTAATGAATTATAGCACAACTTACATTTGAACAAACAGACAAGACAAACAACATTTATTTTCAAAAGTGAAAAATTAATGCATTATTAAGAATAATTAAAAAAACCGGCTGAGTGCAAGTCGGACTCGCGCACGAAGGGTTCCGCACTATCATCTATAATAGAAAATCAGGTTTGTTGTATGGGAACCACCCTTTTAAAATTTTTTTTTTATTGTTATTTAATTATTTATTTTAAAAGGTAGTACATATACAAATAAATATTCTGTGAAAATTTGAAGCGTCCACCTGTTACCGTTTTTAATATTGAGCAAAAAATATGAAAAAAATACTTCTATTGTATGGGGTTTAATATTTTTTTAAACATGTAATATCTTTTTTTGAAATTTTAGTATTTGTTGTGTAATGTCAATGATTAATCTGTATTTATTTATTGCGAATTTTGAAGTACCATTAAATATACTTGTATTTTTTTGTATCATTTTTAAATATTTGACAATAATATATACTGTAATAAATATTAGTATTATTATACATCTGACCATAATATATATTATCTATGTCTTCTTTTTTGTTTTAAACATAATATCTTAGTAGTTAGTAGTACGCATTCTATCTTTCTATCACAAATGAAGTGGACTAGTATCTACTAATATATTTTGTATTTGTTTGTGGACTAATATTAAACCAGTAAGTAAATTAGAAAACACAAAAGTTTTAAAGGATCCCTATTTTTGGTAGCTAGCTCTCCGACTATCGGGTACGTGCTGAACCGAACCAATATATTGAATTGGTTCACGTTCAAAGATTCTAGCTCTAAATTGTTGTGGCTGGGTAGTTCTTTTATCAATTTGTTCTACCTCCATTTACTGTGCTGCTTTTCTTAAATAAAATAGCAAAAAGGTTTTATTTAACATGCCAGTTTAACAAAAGATTTATAGTGGCTAGCTGCCCACTTAAATTAATTAGCTGGCCGCATGTGTTTTCATTATATCTCTGTTGTTACTGAATATCGATATCGATAAATATTTGTTGTTCGGCGAACGTCGATGAACTTATTTTTTGAAACAATTTTCACATCCGACTTTACTCTATTGTTGTTTTGCGTACCTAAGTCAGTCCGTTTTCGAACAATGGGATATCGAAGAAAACCTTTCTTGTTCTTTCGAAGGCGGATAACGGACAGTTAAAAATATCTTTGTTTTAAATATTTTTTACAGTTGTGTATGTAATTATATAATTATATTATATATTGTATATATTTGCTAACTATTAACTAGCCCACACAGGTAATAAGAATAAAAATGACTACAGATAGAAAAAGTTTAGTGAATTTCGACTGAAAGCCGATCTGATCTGCTTGACTGACTGTCTGACTCTAACTGAGCTTCCGAATTTTAAATTTTCTGATTGAGCATCTTGAGGGCTAGGACTAGGCAAAGCAGTGGAAGCCGAGCTAAGCAAGTTGGCGCACAGCACTCTGCAAGTGGTTTTGCTGGTGTGACCTATTGAACTTATGTTCGCCTCTTACGTGCTGCCAGGGTCTATTCTACACAAACCCGGACTTACACAAGAGGAAAAATATGGTTGGAAACGACTACCAAGTTTAATGAAATTAAATGAAATATTCAATTGCGAAATACGTGTGTTAAAATTTTTTTACAAAATAATTGAAGCATGCCAACATATTCTGCCGCCTTGGGGTGTGCAGATATTTTAATATTGATGTAATTAAATATTTTATTAAATACTAGCTGCGCCCCGCGGTTTCACCCGCGTAAGTCCCAATCCCGCGGGAACTCCGGGATAAAAAGTAGCCTGTATGTTATTCTGGGTCTTCAGCTACCTACATACCAAATTTCATCGTAATCGGCTTTGTAGTTTTTGCGTGAAAGAGTAACAAACATCCATACATCCATACATACAAACTTTCGCATTTATAATATTAATAGGATATTTTAATATTTATTTTTAGGGTTCCGTAGCCAAAGGAAAAAACGGAACGGAACGAAGGGTCTGTCTGTCTGTTTTCCGTATGAGACCGTATGACACTTTATTTCGGAAACTATTGACCTTAATTTTTGACCACTAAACTCATATTATTATTTTTTCATCAAATAATTTCATAATGATTTAAAGGTTTATAAAATTTGTTTTTCTAAATTATACAGTTTGCGGTAGAGACACTTCCAAAGTGGTGAAATGTCCCCCTCCTCCCTTTTAAAATAAAATTTAAAATAAGAGAACGATGAAACTCAAAAATGTATATTATGATGTAAACTTCCAACGAAAATTGGTAAGAACGAGATACAGAAAGTATTTTTTTAATAGGTACTATAACACCACAACTTGAAATAGTTGTACTTAACTGTTAAGAGATGGCGTTGTGTAGTTTAAAATTTCACAACCGTTTAGCATAACCCTTTAAAATGTCTTTGACATTATGAATCCGAGCATTGCAGAAGTGATGTAAACTGCAATCACTGTAGTTTAATAGGGTTAAATACTTAACCTTTTATTATATTACTAGCTGTCCCGGCGAACTTCGATTCACCCGTTCAGTATGGGAAATAGTAAAGTATTCTTTTTCCCAATTTCCCTGCAACTTTCCCGGTTTTTCTCTTAATAAGAACCTTCTCCTGATAATAATTAACACAATAAAAAAAGAATTAGCCAAATCGGTCCCGTCGTTCGGAAGTTATGCGCTTACCAACACATTTAGCGATTCATTTTTATATTATAGATATATACTTATAGTATATGAAATTTGAAATGTGAACTGAATGAACATTGAACTGAATGATTGTATTATGACGACTGCTACTACGGAACCCTTCATGAGCGAGTCCGACTTGTACTTGACCGCGTTTTATTTTATACCTATTCATTATAAGTTTAATTATTAATAAACAATTTTAAAATGTAAATAAATTTAACCCTACCGTAAGTTTAATTGAGGTTTCACAGTGAGTTTAGTTAAACTAGGCTTATTATAAGTTGTATAAATGTATTTGCTTTAAACTCCCTCCGACAGCTAACTAATGGGAAAATATTCAGAACTAAGTTACGTGAACTTTCTTTTTATAACAAGTTTTGAATTTGAAAAATCTAATTAGTCCACTCGCCTAGGCCGAAATAACTTCTGGTTGAAGTTTATCCGAGTTTGTGTAAATGATTTTCACACCTTCGAAGACCAACCTTCTCATTTCGCAGTTTCATTTCTGCTAAAATGTTTTTCTAACTTCTTAATTCAATAGATTTAACTTTTCCATGCATTTGTTTTTTGGTAGTAAAAGACAAACAGACTTTGTTATTTTTTTTTTATAACTTAGATTAGTAGTTAGATAACACTACGATCTTATTGATTTTTTAAACACTTGTTGGAACGAAGTTCCTTACGGCAGGCTTGTACAAGGTAGGGATTTTGTTGCGCGACAGAACTGAAAAAATGTGATAGTAAAAACAGACGGATTAAAGCAGACGGATTTCTTAATAGCAAGAAGCCGCCTAGAGAGATCAAAGGTGGTAATGGTGCGTTGCCAACCTAGGCCTAGGCCTTGTTATGTTAGGCCTTTTGTGCAGCAAAAGTAGGTATGCCGGCTGCCTTACCTCTGAACCCGAACACGTCAACGTCAAGCACTGACGTTATGGTGGCTGGAACAGGTAAGGCGGTGGTACCAATCCGGGTGAACTGCTGCGAAACTGTACCTAGTCAGATGTCACGGTGTTAGTGACGGTAAGCCTATGCTCACCTTTTACGAGTTGCGGAGCAGGAAGGCAGATGATCTATTCTGCAAAGGAGCCCGGACCAATACGGGGAAAAATAGAGATTCACATCTGAAATTAATTTCAAATATCGGAGATATTGTTTTAAAGACATAATATAATGTTATTGACATTTTGTTATTCAACAAAGTTTTGTATTTCATGCCATATAGAAATCGTCATCCAAAGGTAGTATGGTGTTACGTGACGAAGAAAATAAATAAAAAAAAAATTAAAAAAGAAAAAAATCTTCAGTGATGCGAATACATATTTCACAGGCTCCCAATAAGGAGCACTAGAAATATAATTAAGTCGAATACACCTTATTGAATATTCTAAAACGTAATGATTGAGCTTCCACGACGTGAACAAGTATTGGAATCTCAAGGAGATCGAATATCCTGATCAAAACGATCTCAAAAGACGAAGCAATTTCTGACTCCTTTACTGAGTCAAGAGACACCAACAAGAAAATATCAAAGGTTTTGAATGTCGAGGGTGTTTCAGATCTCAGTGAAGCCATATTTTTAGGTTTGCTTTAGGTTACGTATATACCTACGATTCGGGTATCAAAGAATTGAAGCTATATTAGCTGACCTTTAAAAAAGGCGGTTAGAATAAAGTAAAAAGTAAGTAAGTAAGTAAGTATCTTCATGCCCATATCCCCGAGTAGGTAGGCAGAGGCACAACCAGGGCATCCACGACTAGCCAAAGACACTAAGTCCCGCCATGTGATAGGTGGCAAGCCTATCGCCAACAGGGCACATATCCAAACCCGAGCAACATTTTTTATTAGAAAATTGGAAAACCGTAATTTTCTTTTTGTTGCCCGACCCGGGATTCGAACCCGGGACCTCATGCAGTCAAGTCCAACAATCAAATAAAAAAGGCTTTTATTTCTTTTTTTTTATGTTATAGGAAGGCAAACAAGCAGACGGATTTCCTGGTGGTAAGAAATTCACGCCGTCTAGAGACACCAAAAATGGTAATGGTGCATTGCCAACCTGAGGTCAGGCATCGAGCAAAAGTAAAGTTTACCGGCTACCTTACCCTCCGAACCGGAACACGTCATGACGTTATGGCGGCAGGAATAGGTTAGGCGGTGGTACCAATCCGGTCGAGACGCTGTGAAACTCTACCACCCAGTCAGATGTCACGGGGTTAGTGATGATAAGCCTATGCTCGCCTTTTACGAGCTGCCTGGCAAGAAAGGCAGATGGTCTATTCTGCAAAGGAGTAATATTAATGTTATTAGTGTACCTATATATATTGACCTATGACGCTTACCGCCTGCTCGCCGACACCAAAGATTGCTATAAGACCAATAATTGTTAGTAGTACATAATAACTAATAGAAGCAAACTTATAAAGTCAGCTACGATGGTAGCCAATTGTGGTAATCACATGGCCGCGACATGTCCAGCGGGAGGACCTGTAATACGCTGCCCTGGTACTATCGTGGCCTAGTACTGTCGCCCGTCTGACGACAGTGTCTTAGCGAAGTTGTCATAACTTCCAGGGTCCAC
>NJDD01005451.1:0-21783 GCA_002245505.1 Calephelis nemesis
ATTTTTATAAATATTACAATATTTGCACACAACAATTTCATACATAAAAAATTTTTTGTGTGTACTTATGTACACGCGTTAGAAATTATACTTCTTTGGCGTAATAAGATAAAAATTCTTTTTAAAAATTTTATCTTTTGCCTTATTTTACGTTTGTAGACAAAATGACACTAACCATAGAAAAAAGGTATTTAATACATTAAAAGTTTTATTATAATGCATTATTTAGTTAAATAAGGTTTATTTAATATTTAATAAAAACTAAAATGTTATCTATAGCTAACTTCATCATGTCGGTTTTTCGTGACGGTGTGCGCGCGCATCGTAAAAATTTACCCTCATCATTTTTTCCTAACGCGCCAAAAGAAGTATAACATCAAATAGGTTGCCCCGCACAAATTTTCTATTTTAAATTAGAAAACCTATCATATAATCAGATCTCATATTCTGCAAGGCTATTCAGTATCTTTTTAGTGACGATTACTGGGTAAAGTGTATATCAAATTACTGTCAACTGACATGTTTTGTATTTGCTATCTCCTTTGTATTTCTGTTGGTCACAGGAGATAGCAAATACAAAGCACGTCATTTGACAGCTATTTGATGTACACTTTACCCAGTGATCATCGCTATAAAGACACAAAATCAGCCCCCTGATAATCATTGTCTCTGTTTGTCGTACTCTGAATAAAGATTAAGGTGAGAGTAATTAGTAAGGTTGACATTATAGTCTATATCAAAACGTATTCAATAAAAGTCTTTGGAGTACTTTATTACTTTGTATAACGTATATTACGTTTGTCAATAAGACGGTAAACATATTATATGAGCTGGGGCCCTACCATGAACGCTTAAAGCAGTATTATTTCCATCTTGCTAAATGTCTGCCTTTATAAGCAACTTTATGGTATACGTCATAAGGTTGTCTTTCTCGACTGACAATTAGTATTGTTGAAATAGTACTGTTTTAAGAGCTTATGGTAACCCCCCTGATAAATTGTGTTTATTACTTATAGAAAAAAATATACGGGTCGGTTTTTCATTTGTTTTTTTTTTCGTCTGTTCTTTTTTATGAAGTCACTAAAGCAAGCAGCGTTAATCAACCTTCAGAACCCTGAAGGTACCAGCTATCCCAGCATACTCCTCGCTAAATTTGTCACTTGACCTGAAGTTCTCGTCGGTACTTGCTTCATTCATCTCTTCCAGGTGCTTCAGGTGCTCCTTAGAAGACAGAGTTTTGACCCACATATCTATAATTACAAAGTTAAAGTTTGAATAAGTATTCCCCTCAGAAAAACTAAGATAATTTAAAGAACACTAGGTTTACAACGGTTAGGTTTTTGCTACAACTTTTACAGCGAGTTCAATGTTAAAGAACTTGTGGCTAGTGCGTCGCAGTCAGATCAGCTCAGCCACAATGTTTGAAGCAAGATGGTGTCACTAAAATGTATAAAGTATTTATCTTAGACATTCTTCGTTAACGGGAAAATGTATGAAAAAAATCTTTCATAGTCAAAAATAATCTTGCATTTTGGTAATTCCAGAGTTATACAATCAAGGCGAAAATTCGTGTGTCATCTTTCGCATCTAACAGCAAAATCGTTGCCAACAAAGTTTGACATGAAGATTGTGTCTTCCGCAATTCCCAAGGTCAAATACGGTTAGATATAAAATAAAAGCGGTTGTGACAACGTTATATATGAAGGCTGATTGTGCCTCTCTGTCGCTCGTTCCTCGCTTTCGCTTTCACTTCAAGCCTTAAATGGAACGCCTTAGAGCGAGGTAACGCTACATGTGTCATGGTTTTGGTGCGTGCAGCCGGCTCCATCGAAATATAAGATTTTGTCACGTCAATAAAATTGGTACCTTTATATGTTAACTGGTTGGTTAGCCGCGACTTTTTCAGCGTAGAATAGCTACCATTTTCAAACAAATTGACACTTGTTTTAATTCATTTGTTTAAAAAAAGTAGCCTATGTTTAAACTCGGATGTTTAGCTATACGCTAATCAAATTACACCAAAATCGGTTTAGCTGATTTGCCGTAAAAGAGCAACAGACAGACAAAAAGACTTTCGAATGTATAATATTAGTACGAATGATTGCTGAAATGATTACCACAGAAGAGCGCAAAATATTAATTCAGATGAATTCAGATGAGTTTTCAATAATTTATAAGTTTAAGCATGAACCACATTACATTAAGTGGAAGTAGTGGGTTACCTCGACAAAATGTAAGAAATCACTAGGATTAACGTCTTAAACGTCCAAAAAATGCCCATCGCCATTACACTGCAGTAATTTGTAAAGCACGGATATTGTTTTCAGGTGTGGTTCCACTTGGTTCCTCTTCCGAGGTGCAAACTTATCTTTGCGGTAAGAAATTTAATATCCACATCAAAAGGACTTGCGGGGTTAATGATACATCCGCCATATCCGCCTAACACAATGATGGTGACAATGTCAGTATGATCAGCGCACACTGCGGGTTATTTTATTAAAAATACCAGTGAATTGCGCTAAACTCTAAGGCTATTTTAGGCAAAACTCCTGCCTGGGCAACTACAGTAATACTCGTAATAATAAGCCCGCTAAGATTCTAAGAATCAGCCTCACCCTGTAACTCCCGGATAGATTTCTCATCTCCACCGTAGTCTTTTGGCAGTATCTTCTTATCGAAATATGCAAACAGATCAGCCGGGGTCTTATGCACGACAATTCGACTGGCAACCTTGGCACTAACTAGCTGTTTGATGATTGCAACTACACCGCCAACCAGTTTAGAATCAGAAATGATGTGGTGATGGATTAATCTTGTTCCAAAGCCGTCCTGTGGAAAGAAACGGTACCTATCTTGATAATGCTTGCGTACTTGGAGCTGCAACCATGAAACTATAGCGCTACTGGAGGTTTCACACCTAACCTGATGTTATTTCCAAATACTCCTGACTCAGTCCAACGTACTGGCCTCTCTTTATGAGATTCTTTTGGTGTCAATTAACAAAGTCAAAACGAAAGAGAACAACAACAAACATATACTGAATATTATAGTAAGTCAGCAGCATTTGGAAATAACACCAGGTATTTTTTTTGAGTGTCAAATCCAGGAGTAATGGTTGCAACGATGTCTCTAAACTAATGAAAAATATGTACTAAAACAGCATCTCCGATACAGATAGGTACCACTATAGGCACTGAAAAATAAAGAATTAAAAAATGGAAATTAGTGTCATTGTGAGTCTTAGTATCTTCGGCTAGTCTAGTCGTGGGTGCCCTGGTTGTGCCTCTGCCTACTTCTTCGGGGATATGGGCGTGAAGATACTTTTTTCTAAAACAGCGTTGGGTTTAAAAACAAACAAACTTAGTAGTTCTTACATATACATCCTATCCTATTAATATTATAAATGCGAAAGTTTGTATGTATGGATGTATGGATGTTTGTTACTCTTTCACGCAAAAACTACAAAGCCGATTACGATGAAATTTGGTATGTAGGTAGTTGAAGACCCAGAATAACAAATAGGCTACTTTTTATCCCGAAGTTCCCGCGGGATTGGGACTTACGCGGGTGAAAGCGCGGGGCGCAGACAGTTCTACATACATTCATATCTTGAAAGTCTCTTGCAAACTAGGCAGAGAGTGTCGATTGCTAAACAAAAATAGTAATAAGTAAATAGTTATGACAAAAATAGTGTTGGTCTCTATTTTATTCGTCGAAAAAATTTAGTAAATCATCCTTTGTAAGTAACACCCCAAAAAACAAGTAAGTACTCGTACTATAATTTCAGAGGCAGTTTTATTTATGTGCTTGTGGTGTAATATGCTCTGGAAGATTGACTGATTGAAAGTTCTTAATTTTTATATTTCCTCTAATCGACGCTTGATGGAATTCCATTCTAGATACAATGTTCTTTTTTATATTACTAAATTTTATTTAGAAAGTGCTTAGAATTTAAAAAAAGTGAGTTTCAAGTAAAACAACATTTTTCTAAGTTTGGATAGTTATGATGTCCTTTGTTCTAAATAACTCAAAAAATAATGACAGTAGGTAACATGTGCTGAATAAAAAATTATAAGGTGCATTCGAATAAGACCGGATAAGGAGTAAGACCGTATAATGCAAAAATCTTCCAAGTTAGGAGGTCGTTTTGATTGCTGGCAACATATAACATGACGCCATTCCTTGCTACCCCACCCTTCAGTTCCCGTTCCACTCAGTTACAGCGACCACGCGTGTAAGAAACATAAATATAAAAATTCAAAAATACGTTGTGTTTTTACATTATCCGATCTTCGACCGAAGTTTTTATTGCTGTATTTTGGTGAGTGTTGACGTGTTTTTATTATTTATTTTGCTAATTGTTAAATGACAACGTGTAAGCTATAATTAACTGTTACTAAAATTAACCTAGGACACAAATAGGCTGAGATCCGTTCTTACCATTCTTAGAAAAAGTTCGGATTACTAGCCATCCGATCGTTCTCTGTAAAAAAACTCATTTGTTCCCAAACTTTAAAATTGTAACCACCCAATGTTTCACCCAATCCACCCAATAGTACCCAAGTAGCTTACCATTTATAATTTGTATGCTAAAAACATCATTTTGTTCTTATACTTCTAGCTTTGACAATCCAATTAACTAGTACCATATTATATTTCTTTAATAGTTATTTTATTCAAATTAAAAAATAATATTAAATTAAAAAATATGTTTTTGTAGTGATATGCTAGCACGTTACCTACATGAAGATTATAATGTGTATTCTGCTTCAGTTTAAAAAAAATTAGGACTTCTTTCTTGTGTTTCGGGCGCATACAAACATTTACCCACAATAATTACTTAACCTGTTCCAAAATCCAAGTGGAAAAAACGGCCGTTGACGTTTGAGTGCAAAATAGGGCGTATCAACATTTCTTGAATCTCTTAAAAAATGACAAGTATTTTTTTATACAATTAAGATTTAATGATTTGTTATAAATAAGCAAATAAATTTTTACTCATTAATCATGAAACCTAGATGATTATTAAACATAAAATTAGTCAAAGAGAAAGTTTAAAGACGCGACATATCGCCTTAAAATAAAAATATCGCCTTAAACAGACAAACTTAGTAGTTCTTACATATACATCCTATCCTATTAATATTATAAATGCGAAAGTTTGTATGTATGGATGTATGGATGTTTGTTACTCTTTCACGCAAAAACTACAAAGCCGATTACGATGAAATTTGGTATGTAGGTAGCTGAAGACCCAGAATAACATATAGGCTACTTTTTATTCCGGAGTTCTCACGGGATTGGGACTTACGCGGGTGAAACCGCGGGGCGCAGCTAGTATTATAATAATTTCAGCTAAATAATAAGAACTACAAACGGAACTATTAAGAGAACTATAAACGCCCTGTGCAACAACTTATAACTTGAGGAAAAGGTTTGACATCTCTAAGTACACTCGATGCGTTTCCACGTTTCGCGTTCACTACATAATTATAACGTTAAAGTAATATTTGTACGAAAAACTACGCTTTTGGTTTCATTCAGCAGTAATGTAATACTGATCGTTTTTCGCTACGCGTTTGGAACAGATTATACTTACACTTTGCTTTATGATGTAATTGTGTTAACATTCACACTAAAGGTTTAATATTCTAGCATTTATGTATACAACAACATTTGAGAATGAAATGAAATTACCTTCTTGACAAGCAGTTCATTAAAGGTAAAAGGATGCATAATATCACTACTGCCATAAATTGTGGGTAGTTGAGTTAATGTTCTCCTTAACCGTGTTTTACTGATCATGATAAGACCTAGAGGATAAAGTAGCTAGTTTTTCTTGAACGTAAAACTTCAGATTTCTGGGATAGTGATGCCTCTAAAGTGGGTACTTATATACCTCTGAGTGACAGTCTCTCTTACTACATCTTTTCACAATAAATAATTTTAAAATAGTGACTACATAATTGTTATTAAAATTTACAGGTTCAATATGCCGAAAACCTACAAAAGAACTTCTTTACGAGCTACGGTGTATTCTCAAGATGACCTTAGAATCGCGATAGAAAAAGTAAGAAATAAAGAAATGACAAATTATGCAGCATCAAAATTATATCAAATACCTACCTCTACTCTAAATGATAGAGTACGACAAAAGACTGGTTTACGTAGCAAAACCCTTGGCAGACCACCTGTTATACCCATAGATTTGGAAGCTGAACTAGCAGCATATCTTTGTACTTTAGAAAAATGGGGATGGGGCCTTTCTAGAGCTGAAGTCCTTGAAATCGTGTCTGAGTTTGTAAAACAAAATAAAATAAAAAATCAATTTAAGGACAATAAACCAGGTGCTGAGTGGTTTATTTCATTTAAAAATAGACATAACTTATCTATAAAAAAACTAACAAAGCGTAGAATATCTCCGAAAAAGAATGACGGATCCGTTTGTAATAAATGAATATTTTAACTTACTAAAAGAAATGCTTGATAAATTAGATATTAATGATCCAAACCAAATTTGGAATTTAGATGAAACTTCTGTTTCGCTAGACCCATCTAAAACAAAAGTGGTTGGTGGCGTTGGTTTACCTTGCACCAGAACCACGGCCAGCACAGGAAAAGAAAAGATCACTCTTTTGACTACAGTTAATGCAGCTGGCGTAAAATTAAACCCTTTAATTGTATTTAAAGGCAAGAATGTTTATGACCAGTGGATGGCAGAGCCCAAAAAGGATATGATTTTGAACTTGCTTATGCTGCAAGCAAACAAGGTTGGATGGAAACTAATATATTTTACAATTACATGGAAAAAGTTGTAATACCCAGTTTTGGATCAAACCGTCCAGTATTATTACTGTACGATGGTCATGACACATGTTGATAATAGAGTAGTGTCGTTAGCCGTTAAAAATTATATAACTATATTAAAACTTCCTCCTCATACCTGACATTTATTACAACCTTTAGATTTAGCGGTATTTAAATCATTCAAGAGCACTTGGGACAAAAAATTAGTGCAATGGCAACGGCAAAACGTTGGAGTTAAAATAAATAAACGTGAATTTGCAGTAATGTTTGCAGATGCATGGCAGCAAACAACTCCAGCAGTGATTCGTAATGGTTTTAGAAAAGGGGGGATTTATCCGTTTAACCCATCTGTAATTTCAAGTGAAAAATATGATCCAAAAGCCTGGAAAAGGTGGCAAAATTATATGTCACAAAACAAATTAAGAACATGGAAACAATTATGTTTAAACAGATTAAATATTTTGTTGTTTTGTGACTCATCTAGTTTGACAGTAAAAAAAATAAGTAATGGAAACACCACTAATTATCTACCAAACGTATCACTGTCAAAAAATATTATTGTAGGATTCGAAGAACTGCTGCTAGATAAAATTACAAAACCACATAAAAACACGAATACCGTCCGCAAGAGGCGTGTGGCACAAGGAGCAGAAGTGATTACACACTCATATTTGGAGAAGTTTAAAAATATGCAACAAAATGTTTGTCAAGATAAAAAGGTCCAAGAAGCGAACATAAATTATGTACAAAGTAGTGGTAAGGAAACAACAAAAGGTGTCCGTAAAATTATAAAAAAGCAAAACTGTGTTAATAAACAAAAGGAAGCAAATAAAAAAACTGAGAACAAAATACCTGGACCATCGAAGAAAAATATTAAAACACGAAAAGTGACAACAGAAAGTAAAGTTACTTATAATAAAATAGCTAGACCGATACTAAACACTATTAATAACCAAAATCACACAGAAGATCAGAAAATTAATAAAAAAATAATAGACGGTAAAAATTTAGAAAAATCCTCTAAAGGGAAAGGTTTCGGAAAAAGATCAAAAAAAGATATGTAAACATAAATAGTAACGATTCCAGTAATAACTTAAGCAATACAAAACGTTTACAGAGAGGCAGAGTTACTTTAGGTGACGATGAAAAAGAAGACTCTATTAAAGGCGATACTCTTTGGCCTGCAAAAAGATTTAAGAACCTGCAAGTGATGCTTCGACTCCTGTGAGTGTGGATATGAGCACTCATAGTGATTCAGATTTATTAGATATTTCGTCGGAATGTGACATGGCAAATTGGTCAGACATGGAAAATAGTAATCAACCAGTTGAAGCTCCCAAAGAAAAAAAAGTAACAATTTTGTCATCTGTTCGATTTGCAACAGAAAATCGTAAATTTTATGGCATAGGCGAATTAAAAAATCTAATTCCTATAGATAAGAATTTTGACTTGTCTATCAGAGATTATAATGTAGGAGATACTGTTTTAACCCGATACTACACAAAATTTTGGAAATATTATGCAAGAATAATAAAAAATATAAACGAAACAGGAACATACTCAATTACTTATTTGAATAATATAAAAAAAATTGGTCAAAAATCGTGTATTAAGTTTATTGTTCCTAAACGTGAAGATAATGATTGCGATGTACCTGGAAGTAATATCGTTAAAAATTTAAAATTGTTACAAATAAACGAGAAGCCTGTTGAGTTTGTACTGATGAATGACGAAGATATTGTATATTTTTGATTGATGACGAAGATATTGTTATGTGTTTTATTATTGTTTGCAGTTTATTATCAGATTAATATTGTATAATGTTTTTATTTTAGCACTTGCCCTGTGCTTGGGTTAAATTTTGACAAAATTTAAAGAAAAAAAAATTTCGCCCCATAAAAGATTTGAATCTAATCTCTAGAAACGAAAGTTATGGCCATTATAAATGTGAATTTCATCTGCAAGGATGGACTCATTTACAGTGGGTATACAGAACTGTGTATCTATAGGACATAACTACCCGCGTTTACGGGTAAGAAAAGAATTAAAACTTTCGCCACAGGAGTTGAATCCTCAATAACTCAATGGTTAGAGCATTCGTCAGTTTACAGGGTACAGGTTCAAATCCTGTCTAGGGCGAAATTCTATCTTTCTTTCTTTAAAATTTGTAAAAATTGTAAAAACCAGTGTGTTTTATTTTTTTAGAAAAGACTGTACACAATTTTCCAAATGAATAAACGATTACATTAATAGATTTATTAATTATTGAGTGTCCTATTCGATTCTTTTAGCCGTACCCCCAAAACGATCAGGCGTCTAGATATGTTTCAAGATTTAAAAAACACTCAGGTGCTTTTAAAACATTTCCTACGGTTTCTCAGTTTAATTTTTAATTATCATTGCCATATAAGCAAAACTTCATAATTTTTCATAAAACTTTTACTTGAAGCAGGTATTGCGTAACTTTGTATAATTTAATGAGGTATCTATAATACAAGTTATCAGTAATTATGTGTTTGGTAAGCTGGCCTGCCCTGATGATGTTAATATAGAGAAACCGGTTGGCTAAAAGAAAATAGCAAAAATATATTGTGGAAGGAACAAGCGATATTAATAAATTCTCTCTAAGCAAACATTTCTATAGAATACGTATTTTCATTAAAAACTAGAGGTGTGGGTAAAAGTTTGAGAATCACTAATTTGTTTTATTTGTCGAAAAGGGTAAGATCGGACTATTGAAAGTATGAAAAAAAATAAAACAACATGTTTGTCAAATAATAATAAACTTAACTTATTTCAAACAAATTAAGTAAAATACATTTAAGACCGGATATTTTTATGATATGCAACTTAAATTACAAGCTATAGAATTCATTTTAAATAGTAGTCCGATCTTACTCTTCTAAGGTCCGATCTTTCCTTTGTGCCTAAAAAAATAACTTTACTTTCAATGGCTATGCACCTTTAACCGTTACAGATAGGAAAAGGAGAAAATTCACACATCAAATATGTTTCTTCATAAGTGTATTAACATATAATTTATAACAATAATATTAAAGATGACTTGTGTAAAATAATTATTGCGTGATACCTCTCAACTCATCAAAAAACCGTCCGATCTTAGCCAAACGCACCTTACCTATGTTTATCATTTTTTTAATAGTTTCGTATTTGTTCTTGATATCATCGATTGAAAGTGCGTGTGTTCATAATAACTTACTTGTGTTTTAAATCCGTATCTCTTAAGGGGTTCGCAGAGGCACAACCAGGGCACAACGACTAGCCGAAGACACTCACAATGAGGTAGGTGGCAAGCCTATCCCCAACTGGGCACGTACCCAATCCTGGTCAACGTTATTTTTATTAGAAAACTGTAAAAACACGTTTTTTTTGTTGAGGATCGAACCCGGGACGTCGAGAAGTCAAGTCTGACGCCGGAAGTTTTGACGTGTTAATAATTTGCAAATAAGTTCCTACCACATATATATCTGTCACTTCCTTCTCCGCCACCATATCATAGTTAGCTAAAGCACTTCCCAGATTGATATCAGTCACGTCCACAATCAGAGTCAAACCGTCGCTGCAATCGTGCATTTTGAAGTATTCTGCTAACTAGAAACAGAAATAAATGATTGATGATGAAACTATTAGGGAGAGCGCAGACTTGAACGGGCCGCAGTGTGTCGGGTCTGGGCGCATGTTGTGCCACATTTTTTTAATAACTAATGTGTTGCCTACCTCGCGATTTTTATAACTTCACCGGACTTTGTGGGCCGAGCAGAGTGCTAAGCCTGAGACATCTTTAATTAGATGGATTGGGCTGTTACCTATAACGCCAGCAACAAGGTTTGTCTCCCGGGAGACCGTACCTCGACTTGGTGCTGCGTTCAGGTTACTGGGTGGACTTGATGGAGGATAGTGGCGGCTTGCCGCTCGGTATAAGGCGCCGGGCGCTCAATTTAAAATTTAACTGTTCTGTGAGTTAGTTTTGCTTGGATTGGGAGGGAGGCTTGCGTTAGCAGATCCTCCGGATCCAATAGGACGTGACGGGATCTCCTAAGTTTGGCGGTCTCCTAAGGTTAGGTTAGGTAATCTCCTAAGGTTGGTCCCCCTTGTTTATCCTTTGCAGAATAGACCAGATGGTCTATCTGGCAGATGCCTTCCTGCCAGGCAGCTCGTAAAAGGCGAGCATATTCTTACCGTCACTAATATCCTACTAAATGGTAGAATTTAGCAGCGGCTCGCCCGGTTTGGTATCACCGCCTCACCTATTCCTGCCGCCATAACGACCAATGACTGCCGTTGACGTGTTCCGGTTCGGAGGGTGAGCTAGCCGGTAAACTTACTTTAGCTCGAGGCCTTAGGCTGGCAACGCATCATTACCACCTTTGGTGTTTCTTGAGCAACGTGAATTTCTTACCATCAGGAACCCGTCTGCTTGTTTGCCTTCCATTATCATAAAAAAATCCTCCTTTTTTCAAAGTCAGTTTACAAATCGTAAAAGTTCTTAACTAACATGTATTTTTTTTAGTTGCTTGATTATTTCTCTTTTTAAAGAGGAAATTAAAATATATAACAAAACTGCAAAAATAACCGACTTCGACTTTAGTAAGTATGTAACTATGTACAAACAAAACTTAAGTACTTTGCGACCTACTTCAAGTACGCTTTTTCAAATAAAACAAAACATTTCATTTAAAAATGACGAAGAATTCGGTTAACATACATAAAAAAGTAATATATTTTCTGTAATCGATAAAAAAGTAAACTTGTGTTACGAAAATCTAAATTTAAAGAATGGTCATGGTACGTTGAATATTTGTGAGAATTATGCACACATATATACCGACACAAAGGCAGCTAAGGTTTTTGTTTTTGTTTTTATTGATATGTATTTTTAAATGCAATACAAAAATTGTATGAGTAGTTTTTTTAATAAGTCGTGGGTGCCCTGGGTATGAGCTGGGTTTCTTTTGAGAATTAATTATTCATAATTAATTAAGAATAAGACTAGCTGATCCGGCGAACTATGTACCACCCGGTCAGTTTGTATGGGAAAAATTAAAATGTTGTTTCCCAGTTCAAACACAACCGAACAGGGTAAAGTATCCTATATCTTTCTGTCGGTTCTAAGCTACCTCCCCACCAATTTTCAGCCTAATCGGTTAAGCCATTCTTGAGTTATAAATGGTGTAACTAGCACCACTTTCTTTAGAAAAATATATTTTATCTAACATAGATTTAGAAAAGTAGGAAAACCACACAAACTTTTCTCATACAAACTGTTATTACTTATTAGCTGTCAATGTCACACGGTACAAAGTTCGACGAGCAGGGCAGTTTTATTCTATTTTTGAACTTACAACAATACAGTATTTGTAGAAATTAAACATGTCCTCGGCTTCATAACTTTTTGTTAAAAATTTTTGAATGAAGACTCGGTGGTGATCCTTAGTTTGCTTCGGAAGAAGAACTGCGCTTCTGAAAATGATTAATTAACCAGTTAAGTTTAGTATTTTTAGTCTATTTATTCCTTTTTTTTTCTTTTATCATTTTATAAAGTATCTTCACGCCCATATCCCCGAGGAAGTAGGCAGAGGCACAACCAGGGCACCCACGATTAGCCGAAGATACTAAGTCCCACAATGTGATAGGCGGCAAGCCTATCGCCAATCGGGCACATATCCTATCCTGAGCAACATTTTTTTATTAGAAAATTGGAAAAAACCCAATTTTCTTGTCGTTGCCCGACCCGGGGTTCAAACCCGGGACCTCATGCAGTCAAGTCCAACCACTGAACCGCTAGACCACTGAGGCGATAGATCATTTTATTATTTTATCTTTTATTATTTTATCGCCACGTTAGTAGTGTGGCTAGCGTCAAGCCTAACTACACCGATCAACTGCGACGCTCGGGTTCAAATCCCGACGGGGGCAGGCATTTGTGTGATGAACATTTAGATGTCTGCATTTCCGGGTCTGGGTGTTTATTAAGTTTATTCCAGTATCTATTTAAGCATTTCTATGTACTAGTGGTCGCCCATTGGTCGAAATTCGACCATAATATACTTTAATATCTTGTTGATAAGAACGCCATCTTCATTTCTCAAGACCAACTACTTTGTCTCCAAACTTTTTAGTGCGCCATCTATGATCTTTTATCAGTATCATCAATGTATTTGTTTGTGTGTGTCAAATGCATGGTAGTATGGTAATTGGTAATGTTTTATTTATTGATTTATTGTACTTTATAAGCATTATTATTGTAAAATATTCGCGTTTTGCCCTACTCCTACACATGAACTATAAGTGTGCCAAATTTTATGCTCCCGTCCTCCTTCAATCAGAACACCGATGTACAAAACGAAACAAAATAACAGGAATCACAACTTTCTAAACGTTTTAGTTTGAACCATTCTATACAAATATTAAAAAAAATAATAGAAAATGTTTTGTCCACGTTTTTTTAGGCAACCAATTTTTGATATATTTTCTGATACTTATACTTAATCTACATACATAAAAGAAAGTAGTGTTGATTACACTAATTATAACTCAAGAACGGTTAAACCGATTTGTATGAAATTGATGGGGATGTAGCTTGAAATCAGGAAATGGATATAGGACAATTTTTGTTGAAGTAATTAGGGAAAATAACATTTTAATTTTACTAAATACAAACGACTGGAACAAAGTTTCCGGAACAGCTAGTCACTACATAGTATTAAACAAAGTCGCGTTCTCTGTCCCTATGTTCCTTTGTATGATTAAATCTTTCAAACTACGCAACAGATTTTGATGCAATTGTTTTAATAGATAAAGTGTTTAAAGAGGAAGGTTTATATGTATATTTTATACCCGTGCGAAGCCAGGGCGGGTCACTAGTTTATTATAAAATATGTTTCAGCGTATTATCAGCTCGGTGTTGGTCGACCTAGGTTCGGATCTTAGACCATATATGATTACAAAATGAACATGTGTTCTTGGTTTGTTTATTTGAAAAACTTTTTGGGGAAATTTTCCAACATGGAACGTGCTTAAGTAAAACTACAATACTTTTAGTACTTACATCTTATGTAATGCGTCTCCGATGTCGCGAGATACGTCTATTTTCCCAAAATATTTCGGAGTAAGGGTCCTCATGGTGCAGTACTTATCCAGCAGAACTTTGGTCCTCTCTAATGATCCTTTTCGGGACAATATCGTAGACTCTAAATATCGAAGAGCTGAGGAGACAAAACCAAAAATATATTGCATTTTATTCAACATACAACCTTCGTAGTTTAAAGTCGCTTAACTTACCAACTTTGACAAAGAACCCCCCTTTGTCAAAGTTGGTTGATTTTTTTTCAGTTCGAATCTGATATTTTTTTATGTTTGGAAACAATGGATTTCCCCTTTATTTCTGAATCGGATTTTTGGTATTTGAAAGAGGGCATTTTAAAGGTGGTCTCATGCCACCAAAACTGGATCTTATAATGGGATCCAGGGAATTTGAGTAAAATAACATTTGTAACTACTTAAACTATATATAAATACGTGAAACAAAAACTTTGGACACCTTTTTACGAAAATTGAGCTGACGGAGGAATATGAAATTTGGCACACTTACAGTTTTTGTGTAGGAGAAGTGCAGAACGCTAAAATTTTTTAATGATCATGTTTATAAAGTGCATTAATTCAAAAAATATAACATTAAACGTACTACCATGCATTTGACACACACAAACGTCACAAACAAATATATTGATGATAACGATAAAAGATCACAGATGGCGCACATACTATAATCATACAGTTTGGAAACAAAGTAATTGGTCTCGAGGATAAATGAAGATGGTTTTCTTATCAACAAGATATTAAAATTTATTATGGTCGAATTTCGACCAATGGTTATTATTATTTTGGCATTTTAAAGCACCCAGTAATGGCGTCATTTTTTTTATATTTTCTTAATGACTAGCACCATTAAAAAAAGTTAAACAAAAAGTAAAGAAACCGTAATATTTATTTACATTTAACTAGTATCTTCACAGCCATATCCCCGAAGAGGTAGGCAGATGCACAATCAGGATACCCACTACTAGCCGAAGACACTAAATCCCACAATGTGATAGCCGATAGGTGACAAGCCTAGCGCCAACCGGGCATCCCGAGCAACATTTTTTTATTAGAAAATTGGAAAAACCACATTTTCTCTTTATTGCCTGACGCGGGAACGCGGGACCTTATGAAGTCAAGTCCAACAGCTGGACCGCTAGACCACAAAGGCGATGTACATTTAAATAAATTAAAATAGCTGAAACTACCATTTATTATATTTTTCTACAAGTACAATGAAACTAGCATTAATACAGCAGATTTTTTAAAAAAATAAACAGCGCTTACAGTTTCCAGTACGAGTTACAGGTGTGTCTGATGGAGAGCATGCTTCCCAGCGGAGCCAATTTGAATGCGAATCATTTCATAATCTAGCCCAGAGCACCTATGTACCATTTACGGCCTGTCAAGTTTACTATACCGTCTATACCCGCTAGCGTCAACGTAAATTATTCGTAATAAAACTTTTAACAGCGCCTCTATTGGTAAGTAACCAAGACCACTAAATTTTTAGACCAAATGCGCTTAGTTCCTCGTGTTGGTCCGAACTCCTTTGCAGAATAGACCATCTGCCTTCCTGCTAGGCAGCTCGTAAAAGGCGAGCATAGGCTTATCGTCACTAACACACACGTCACAGGTGATAGTTTCGCAGCGATTCGCCCGGATTGGTGATTTTTTTTTTGAAGAAGAAGATTGGTGAATGCCTGCCATTGTCGTGTTTCGGTTCGGACGATAAGGTTGACGGTAAACTTACTTTTGCTCGAGGCCTAACATCCCGACCTAAAGTTGGCAACGCACCATTACCATCTTTGGTGTTTTATCAGGAAATCAGTCTGCTCGTTTGCCTTCCATTATCATAAAAAAAAAGATTTCGATTACTTTAATTACCGAAAGTAATCTACACTAACTCATGGTAAAGGATCAGATACCGGTATACGCTGCATACTTATACTCGTAAGTACGGCATTTGAAGATATAATTGATAGGGATTTATCAGGGTGGTCGTGCTGCAGAGCTGGACACTCTTTTTACGTTGTGAGAAAAAATCGTAGCGCTGCGACATAAAATATTGAACTAACGCATGCATTGTGTTTAGGTCAGCTTTGTCCTCGTGTGACCTGCATGTAGATTGTGGAGTCAGCATACTCATATCACAATAAAATGTATTATGAAGACGAAACACAACCAGAAATTGTAATGATATAATATGAGAATTCTGGTATTTATTTAAGTATTTCTATGTATTAGTGTCGTTGGCTAACACCCATAACACAAGCATATGTACTATTTAAATTATGCGCTTTGGTTATATTACTACGTAGTCAAGCTTCGGAAATCCGAATGTATTTTAAAGATATCTGTATATAGTTGTTATTATACATAATTAATCATTTCGCTTAAATTTAGATTAGGTCAGAAAATTTAAAAATAAAAGTGTAAAAAGAGTAAAAAGTGTAAAGCCGAATTGCATAATTTAAATAATAGTACTGTAACTTGCTTGCTTGGGATTAGGTTCAATTTGTGTAACTTGTCCAGGAATACTTATTATTTATTAGCAGTTTCACGCAGCTTCGCCTGCGTAACTTGGCTTCTACTGTACCGATTTTGATAGAACAAAGCCTATGTCGCTCAGGGATAATGTCGCATTCTAAAGGTGAAAGAATTTTTGAAAGCGGTCCAGTAGTTTCGGAGCCTATTCATTTCAAACAAACAAAAAAATCAAACCTTTCCTCTTAATATTAGTATAGATTTGTAAGGCAATATACATAAATACCCGTTTCCCATCACCCATCACGGCCGAATGGATTGAAATTTACTGTTTTTTTATTTTAATTTTTTATCGCAATAAAACTTACTAAAAAAGAAAATTGGGTTTTTCCAATTTTCTAATAAAAAAAAATGTTGCTCGGGATTGGAAATGTGCCCGGTTGGCGATAGGCTTGCCACCTATCACATTGTGGGACTTAGTATCTTCGACTAGTCGTGGGTGCCCTGGTTGTGCCTCTGCCTACCCCTTCGGGGATATGGGCGTGAAGAGACTTATTTACTTACTTAATATAAACGAATTCCCGTTTCCCATCACCGTCACGGCCGAACGGATTAAATAATTTTGCTAATTCTTTTTTTTATTTTAATCCTTTATTGCACTAAAACATATGTATAAAGGCGAACTAATGCCAATAAACATTTTGCCAACGGTAAACACTGACGTTATGGTGGCAGGAATAGGTAAGGCTGTGGTATCAATCCGGGCAAGTCGCTGAGAATATCTACCATCTACTCATTTAAGGTAGTGCACAAATTTGGCGAAAGAAAAACAAAAAATAGAACAAAATTTTTTCAACAATACAAATTGATTACAGATGTTTAAAACCGAAATTAACAAATTTATTAAAGAAACTAAAATTCACATATCTAAGACAATTAACAATATAATTACCACATATAATGTATTGTAAAATTCCACAAATACAACAACAATTATAACAAACATGTTATGAAAATGTAACAAATAATTACTCTTTGAAAATAATACTATCAGGAAAAAACTGACAAAACTGCAGGGACAATATCAAAAATAATAGGTACTTTAATTTTTTCCATGCGGTTAGTAGCTGTCAATGCCAACTTCGTATAGTTCGCCAGCTTGGCTAGTTGTAAATAAAATAGATTTTAACGTACGCGTTGACTTTTTACTACATAAATACATACATATCTTCACGCCAAGTCCCTTACGGGGTAGGCAGAGAGTATCGAGTGCCAGACCTCACGATCCTGACAAACCTGTCTTGCTTCCTTCACATTCACTACCCTTTTCATACAAACACGCCGGTTTCGGAGACTCTTGATACCACCCACGGATAATATCCGATTGATCTGGTCGTAGAATGTCAACCTTGGTCTCCCCGGGTACCTACTTCCATCTACATTCGCATTGTATGTCTGCTTTGTCAATCTTTCATCTGTCATTCTTTCCACATGACCGAACCAGCGGAGCATGCCTTTCTCATTTTAACACCAACACTTTCTTTCAATCCCACTCTTTCTCGGATCTCACTGTTACGAATGCGGTCAGCGAGCGTCACACAACAAATTTTCCGTAGCGCTCTCATTTCGACCGCATTTATCATACTTTGATGCTTTTTCTGACATACCCAATTCTCGTTTACATACAATTACGCTGGGACAAGCACAAAATTATGCAAAGCGAGTAAAGCTTTTAAACTCAAAACCTCGCTTTGAAATAGTTTGCCAAACCAACCCAATGCTCTAGGTATTTAATATGATTTCTCATTTCTATCTACAACCTCCAACCTCCCAAAGCCCTTATGGTCTAGCAAACCAGTTGGATCAGCTTAGAGAAAATCACCATGACCAATACTAGCATGGTGGCAGACTTCCCGTACTACTTAAGTACCTACTTATATATCTACTACAAGGACAAGGTTTGCATGGCTTCTAGATCCCTTGACCCCGGACCCTTGTCCTAGCGTAAACACGTTGATTTATAAATAAGAATAGAAAATTATTTATCTTACACTAGCTGACTCGGCGAACTTCGTACTCAGACGGGATTTGAACCTGCAGTCTTTCGTGTCTTGTTTACACATACTGTAACCATTTGTGCTATCTAGGGTTCTTTTTTTATTTTATTTTGTATGATATTGGAAGGCAAAAAAGCAGACGGATTTCCTTGTGGTAAGAAATTCACGCCGCCGAAAGACACCAAAAGTGGTAATGGTGCGTTGCCAACCTGAGGTTGGAATGTTATGCCTAAAGCAGAAGAAAGTTTATCGTCAACGGCAAGTACTGGCGTTATGGCGACAGGAATAGATAAGGCGTTGGAACCAATCTGGGCGAGCCGCTGCGAATCTCTACCACCTACTCAGATGTCACGGTATAAGTGGTAGTAAGTAAGCCTATTTTTGCCTTTTACGAGCTACCTGGCAGGACGGCAGATGGTCTATTCTGCAAAGGAACTCGGACTGTTTTAATGTAGTCTATGATTATCTACGCACATTTTTGTATTACGAATAAATAGACAAAATTTCACTTTCATAACATGGCCATGGTTAGGATTTAAAACAATGTCCAAAAACCATAAAAAAACATTCGAATGTTTCTAGACATTCTGGGTTATGAAAGAGGTTACTATCTTATGGTTGGGTATCCTTCCTTCCAGCAAGAAACATGACTACGCTAAGCACAAACGTTATGGCGGCAGGAATAGGTAAGGCAATATTCTCTATCAACCCGGACGAGCTCCTGCTAAACGCAATATCAAATAATAATGACTTACTGCACTAGTCATATCATTTAGTAGCCACCACTGTGCGATGGGGACGTCACACCCCGACGCAAAAATTTGTTCCATATGTGGATATGTCCAGTATGTGTAAAATTGTCCCAGACACATAAGTAAGTATTATTCAGAGTTACACTGAAAAATACTTACATACAGACACAGGGACAGGCAAGGACTTGACATTTTTATTACAACTAAATAATGTTTGTTTATTAATAAATTTAAATTTTATTTATATCTGTATGTAGGCATTTTTTTTAATATGTAAACTCTAAAACTACTTATAACCAATAATCAAAACTTACGAAATTTTTTTTTCCTAAAATGTGCCTGCATTTTTATCCAGTCCTCCAATATTTTTACAGCCTCATCCAGTCTGCCAGGCCCATCCAGATCATATTTCGCTAGGACAGCTTCATAAGCATCAGGGTTATACTCTAGAATAGAATCTTTTAAAGCCTTCATAATAAATGACCTTCCGATACAAAGGCTTAAAAAGCACTGATTTTCTCTTGTGTAATAAATACTTTATGATTTTAACACGTTCGACGCGAAACTAGGTTTGAAACACGTAGTTCGTAACTTGTTTGCCGAGCGGCAAAGAGTAACATTGACTTCTTTGTTGTGCGAAAGGCATAATTTCCATTTATTTCGGTTAGTAGAAGATCCGAACCTGTAGGCTACATCGACTTACACCGAGCTGATAATTGAATGAAACATTTTTTATAATCAGGTCATATTAAAAGTGGGTTGCCTAAACAAATCCTGAACCGAAAATTTTTAATTATTAAAAAAAAATGTTTTTCATGTTTCCAATTTTTTTTTCAGGCAACCCTATATATATAAAAATAAATTGGAAAAGAATTGTAAAAATTGTAATAAAACTGCACATATATTGATATATTCTTTATCTATTATCCGATCCCGTGAAAGTAACTAGCATCGACAATTTTTATCTGTATATACCTTACAATCCAAATAAATAACAGGCAACCCAACTTCTGCAACTTCGTCTTATACCTTTAAAGTCGGGATAAAGTCTTAATATTGCACCAATTAATGAATAAAAAATTCATTTTAAAAAATAAAAATGTCCAGGATTTTTTTAAGGCAACCCATTTCTAAAATATTTTAGATACACTAAATTTCCTATGAAACCGGTTTCATCTTATTATCAGCTCGGCGTAGGTCGATCTAATTTAGGATCTTAGACTAGGTGTAGGTACTGTAGGAAGGAGAAGGATATATCTGAAATATGTTAATAAATTACATATTGTGGTCGCCTTTAATATCGGGTTTCTTTAATCTGGTACCGCAATACAAAAGACACATGGTTTAGTATGCCTTGAAAGCCGATTGCGTATCTTTTTAGTGATGGTCACTGGGTAAAGTGTACAGCAAATAGCTGTCAAATGACGTGTTTTATATTGACCAATAGAAATACAATAAAGGCAAATACAAAACACGTCATTTGACAGCTATTTGATATAGGTACACTTTGCCCAGTGATCATCACTAAAATGATACGCAATCGGCCTCCTGGGGGCTGATAACGTAATACAGTTGCCCACTCAAAATGGAATAAATATACCTACATCAAATAGCTGTCAAATGACTGATGAATGTTTTATATTTGCTGTATTATATGTCCAGTGACCAACAGAAATACAGTAGAGATGGCAAACACAAATGACGTCATTTGATGTACACTTTTGCAGTTTGAGTTGGCAACTGAGATACTTAATCACCCCCCAGGGCATAATAAACCATGTGACGTCTTTGCCGATAAGGCCAATTACATATCTTTTTAATGACGATCACTGGGCAAAGTGTACATCAAATAGCTGTCAAATGACGTGTTTTATATTCGCTGATACTGCTGGTCACTTAAATATATTTTTGCTTTAATGATAGTTTCAAATCTAGATTGAAAAGTAAATAATTATATACAAACTTTAAATTAACTTCATAGTTTATACCTTAAAACACTAGTCTGAAATTCAAATTATTTAGTTCATATTTCACAGACATTTTTAATGTGTGTATCATGAATTATAAATTATGTAGACTTATATAATCGTAGATGTCTTTATTCCCTTTGTTTGTTACATAAAAATATTAAATAAAGTAGGGTTACCATTTACGAAAATTAAACTTAAGATTTTTCGTCAAACTTAGGTACACATGCGTGATATAAATAGAATTGAAGTTCCTAAAAAATGTGTTAGTATAGATCTTAATGAAAACTTTTAACTGTAATGAGTATGAACTCTAATTATCTTTTTTTAATGTACGCACTCGATGATAAGCGATATTCCAAGGCAAGCTATAAAATTTATAAAAGCAAAAACAGGTTGCAGCTCATCTTTAAATACATTAAAACTAAATCTTGCTTAATCTAAAAACTCATCCGTAACAAAGATAAAAGTTTGTTATTAACAAGAAGTAATTAGTTTATGTGACGTGTAACGTTTCGGTTCGTTGATTCGAAGGGCAAAAACATACCAGAATCGTTGGTCGAAGGATTAACCTTACGCTAACGACCACCAGACTCGGGTTCGATTCTTGAT
>NJDD01005452.1:13867-26600 GCA_002245505.1 Calephelis nemesis
ACGAAAATTAACAAACCCAATCTTCCATTTAACATCTCCACAGAATAAGATCAATCTTGTTGAAAAAGAAGCAAAAAAGACTAAAAAAGAAATAGAAAAGAAAAACACTGGAGAAAAAGAAAAAGGGGCTAAAGAAAATATGATGAATAAAAAGAAGAACAAAGCTACTCCTGGTCTAAAAGAAAAGAGAAGTGCTCCTTGTCGAGACTGGCACTGCATTTATTGTGCAGAAAAATTTGCACACCCACCAACGGAGGATTGGATACAGTGCATTTCTTGTGAAGAATGGTGCCATGAGAAGTGCACTGGTAGAGATGGTGGTAATGGCCCATACACATGTGACTTATGTGCTCCTCAACATTAATATTGATTAGTAGGTAGTATTACTGTTGATTATTTCGTAACTGATGAGAATTTGTTTAATTTATGTTTGATCCGATTAGCCCCCGAATTTGGGGCGAATCGGATATTTTTCAATATCTATGTTTTTGTTTTTTTCTAAGAAGTTTA
The DNA here is from genome assembly GCA_002245505.1 of Calephelis nemesis. NCBI lineage: Eukaryota > Metazoa > Arthropoda > Insecta > Lepidoptera > Riodinidae > Calephelis > Calephelis nemesis. Next base: position 14,378 of record NJDD01005452.1, read on the forward strand.
TAGAAATACTTTTAATTATAATGTCATATGCTTTACTATAATAAAGACTGATAGTGATTATATAAATAAATCTAACGTAACTTAATTAAAACTTGTTTTTTTGTAACCTCAAAGTTGAAACGATCCGATTCGCCTCGGTCTACCCTAAATGTATCCTCAACCTAAAGATAAAAGAAATATGGTATGAGAATTATGACTACAATATTCATTATGTGGGTAAATTTATTTTAATCTTGACCCTTTGTGTTCATTGGTCTTTTGTGTGTTTCTTTTTGTTGTAGAAAAATGTTGATCTACCTACCGGTCTAGTTATGTGCTTAGTTGGCACTACATAATATAACTATAATAAAATGCATGATCTAACACTTGATGGAAGTTTATTTAATTAATTCAAATTGGGAGATGCAATTTCATGTTCCTTAAACATTTGGAAGCATTCCGATCTGGCTGTTGTTTATAAAAATTCAACCAGCACAAGTATTACTTTGTATGGTCTATGTAAATTATTTTCTGATTCCGATACATTGTCGGTTACTAAGTATGTATTGTTGAAGCTACAGGTGTTTCAAAGTACTTTCTATTTAAACAAAAATCAAATCTTTTATGATATCATTTTCGGACTCAGGTACAAGCGTTAAGAGTCGAAACTATCAAGGTGAAAATTATAAAGCATCTCACGTATGTCAGGACAATTTAGGCGAAACTCTTTTAACTACAGCACTAGTAAAATTCAAATGTTCGGATGGATCCTACCTTGTGTTACGAGCCTTAATAGATCAAAGGTCGCATACAACGATCATAACTGAGAGCGTTGCACAGTTGTTAGCCTTACCCAGAATGAGAAATAGAGGTGTTATATCAGGTGTTAGAGCGTGAGAAAACATTAGCAAATGCATGACTAACATTACTTGCAAATCACTTCATAGCGATTTTGAATTCATTATCTACTGACGTCGTCATCATGAAAACTTTAACTAAAAATTTGCCTAATTATTCTTATTGTTGCAATTTAATTATTTGTTTGATATACATGTTTAATAAACTAATGACTATAGTTTGAAACGGGCTCTTAGTAGTGATAACTCAATGTTTTAAAACGTCTACAAGAATGTAAACAGTATATTTTTGGTTTAACTGTAAAACGAACAAATGCTAGATAGAAACTTATTAACTTGCCTCGTTACACAGTCATTACGGGATTTGGCTTTACAATTCATAACGCTATCGGAATGTATCATGATTAAATACATAAGAATAGTTCGCATATTTTACCAACATACGGTCACACGGTGATGTTAATGATTATCCAACCCTTCAACTACTTGAGGCTATTTACAAAAAGACACTGATACACATTTGGCTATTGCGCCCACGAGAACTTTATTTAAAAAAGTATTTCTTTTGAACATATTTTTATTCTAAATTGTTCATCGACACTGAAAAGAATTAACTTAACAACTACTTTAGGCGATAAACATAGATAGATTTTGGAAGTTTCGAGTAATAGGTTATCAAATTGAAAAGGTCTCAAGAGAAAACCCTAAACAAAATTGTGTAGCTATCAATGAACAAATGATTCCTTTTACCGGAAAATGTAAGCAGAAATACGTGGTTAAAGGGAAACCAAATCCTGAAGGAACCAAAGTATTCTTGATAACGAATTCCAATGGCCTCTAGATTTGTACCTTTACGAAGGAAAAGGCACTACAATCAATTCTGTCTTATTTCCATTGCCAATAAAAATAGATTGAGGGGGTCGTGTCGTTTTAAAACTTGCCGATACCTTGCCACAGAATCTATTTTGACCGCTATTTTACTTCAATACCTCTTTTGGAAGATTCAGGTGGTACCTGTTTCATGCATGTTTCTCACTACATTTATGAAAAAACGTGTAACTAAATACTCGCATCCTAACCAAAAGAAGAAAAAACAAAAAACTTTAGCTACGATAGTATAGTAAGACAAGATGAACATGTTACGATAGTAAAGTGGTTTGACAGTAAGCCCATTCATTAAGCACCCACTGAGCCCTGTTCAACCTCCCAAAACTTGACGACGCTGGAGTAAAGAAGATCAGTAGTACCTAAATGTGATACAAGCAGTAGCTATTAAAAAATATAACAGTTATATGGGTGGAATAGATCTTTTAGACAGAATTATGTCAAAATATCCTATGCGCGGAATTACTAGAAAATGGACAGCAAGAACGATTTTTCACTTTTTTAATTTTGCTACTGCTTCAGGTTGGATACAATATCGCAAATTGCGATTCGCAATGATGCCGTAAAAAACGGCTTTCGTCGTTGACAAAAAATGCAGTGAATGAATGAATGAATGATTGATCCGACCGATTTCGGCCATGGCGACCACTTCGACTCCTTAGTCGGTTAGTAAAAAATGCAGTATTTAGACTTTAAAAAGGGACTTAGCTGAACAATTAACTTACGACGGAATCCGTCTATGCTGCAGTGGTCAAGCCCAAATATGGATATGCGATCCATACTCGCAACAGTCTACGTCAAAGTCCAATGCTATTATTACTCGCAGAACAAGAAGAGGCTCTTCCGTCATCTTCATCAAGAAAACGCAGACTCGTGGAACCTATACCTCATGTTGCTAAACGAGTAAAGGAAGCATAACACTTACCTGTCTGTGTCAAGGAAATAAAACTATTTTGTCGAAGTGTCGAAATACCACCAACTCACTTTCGTAAAATGTTCCGATTGTAATATTTTTTTATGTTTTAAGAGTTCCATACAAAACAAAATGAGTATAAATAAATAAAATCATTTGATTTTGATTTTATTCAGACCCAGATACCCGCTATTTTCAGGCTTTTGGGGAGAGAAGGATTTTTTAATATTTTTTTAATTATTTGTACACATTAAAATAAAATCTCCTAAGAAATTACTTACATCTAACTGAATTTTATACTCTGGGTCCCAGGAGGCTATAATGTTTGAATTTTCATCGCTAGTTGTGGCAATATCGACATTTCCAAAGTTTTTTCCAAAATTTTTGCAATTAATTTCGTATGTAAATATTTTGTTGGATTTTCTTTAGTAGGATTTTTGTTTTGCAATTTCTTATAAATCTAATTTGCAACTGTTCTATAATAATAATAATAACTCTTTATTTGTGCAAAAATAGGGTACATGGAGGTGTTGTAATAATCATTTATGCTTCGCCTATTCCACCAGACTTAACTGGTATACAAATTTCATTTAAGGCTAAATTAACATTATTATCTCTTAATGCTATATTTTATCAAAAAAACATTGTTTAAAATATTCAATTATTACATTTTCATTTGTTTGTTTTGAATTTATGTATATTTTATAATTTAATTCAATCAAACAATTTATGATGTCTCTGTAATACCTCTTTATTAAATTTAAATTACAATTAATAATTCCATTAAAATAAATAATTTAACTATGTCAATTCCAATAAATAGGTCAATTCCAATAAATATGTCAATTCCAATAAATACGTCAATTCCAATAAATATGTCAATTCCAATAAGTATGTCAATTCCAAAAAAAATGTACAATAAACAATTTGCAAATAAAAAAATTTCATATTATAAGCAGGTATATGACTATATTCTATGAGGAAGTAATTCCTTTACATCATAAAAGCATTTTTCTATGAACTATTTTGATAACTCTTTTTTAAATATCTTAACAGGTAGTTCCTTTATGCTATTTGGTATTTTGTTATATATTTTTATTGCCATTAAAGGAGCATTTTTTTGAGCCACCTGCACTCTACATTTAGGTATATACAGTTTTTGCTCAAATCTAGTGGATCGTTGTGTATCTTCTGTAATTAATTTAAATAGATTTGGATATCTTTTAACAAAAACAGAAATGTCCCTAATATACATACAGGGCAATGTTGACAAATTATTTGTCTTTAACAAAGGCTTGCAGCTGTCTAATGGTTTAGCATTATATATAGCCTTTATGCATTTTTTTGCAGTCTAAAAGCTTTGTGCATATTAGCTGAGTTCCCCCAAATAATGAAAGAACAGAACATACATAACCAAAGTACGCACTAAGCGCTGCCTCTTTAGATACTACTTGGCGTAGACGTCTAATTGCATAAATAAATTTATCTATTTTAGCACAAACCGTATCTATATGCAACTTCCAATTACAATAACTGTCATAAGAAATACCTAAACATTTAATAGATTCAATTTCTTCAATTGTTTTATTGTCGTTATTAATTTTTAATTGAATTTTTCTCATGTTAATATTATTAAATTGTATTAATTTAGTCTTATCTACGTTAATGTTAAGATAATTATTGTGTAACCATTCTGCTATTTTATTTAATGTATATTTAATGTCATTTTCATAATTATTTATATTTTTACATTTAATAAGCACAGTTGTGTCGTCAGCATACAAAATGTAAGGGTTTGTGGTTAGATTTGGAAGGTCATTAATATATATTAAAAATAACAAAGGGCCTAAAATACTTCCCTGTGGTACACCCATACTATTCACTTTAAATTTCGATCGTTTATATTTTTTTATACCTTTTACGATAGATTTTATTTCAGTACATTGTTTTCTATTAAACAAATAGTTACCCCTGACACCATATTTTTCTAATTTGTCTAATAAATTTGAATGTTTCACGAAGTCAAAGGCTTTACTCATATCGAGAAATATAGCACTGATTGGTTTTTTATCATTAAGTGAATCTACTATGACTTTAGTCAAATGATAAAAAGCTAGAGTCGTGGAACTGTTACTACGAAAACCAAATTGCTCTTCTGAAAGAATGTTGTGCTTTGTAAAAAAGTTATTTAATCTAAGCAGCATAGCTTTTTCGAATATTTTTGACATTACTGACACTAGAGTCACCGGCCGATAGTTACCCATATCAGAAGTTTCATTTTTTTGTGAAGGGGTTTAATGATTGATAATTTCAAAATTTCGGGACATTCCCCTATTTCAAATGATAAGGTTATAATATGTGTTAAGGGCCCGCATATATATCATCAGGAAGTTGAATATTCACATCAGATTTTTCATCAAAATGTTCCGTTCTATTTTATCATTAATCAAAAGTAAATCAAAATTATTATCCGTTTTCCGCATATTATGTTTAATTTTCCTATATTCCAACTCAAACTCATACATATACATATCTTCACGCCAAGTCCCTTACGGGGTAGGCAGAGAGTATCGAGTGCCAGACGTCACGATCCTGACAAACCTGTCTTGCTTCCTTCACATTCATTACCCTTTTCATACAAACACGCCGGTTTCAGAGACTCTTGACACCACCCTCGGATAATATCCGATTGATCTGATCGTACTCAAACTCAAAATCTTTTTATTGAAATGGATCTATACAAAGATTCTTGTGGACGCGTCTATATCATTCTAAAAACTACCACCGGATCGGAACGCGGCCACACACTGAGAAGATCCGGCGAAAGAAACTCAGCGGGTTTGTCTTTTTTTCTTATAAACAAAATTTAGCAAAGTATATTACATTTAATTAATTTGTAGAGATTGAACGAGGAGCAAACATTTCTGTCTTCTAAATATTCTGAAATCCTTAGCTTTTTACCTTTACCATACAACTTAGATTTAATACATTTTTTAAATTTATAAATTTACTCCCCGTGTTGGTCCGGGCTCCTTTGCAAAATCGACCATCTGCCTTTCTTGCCAGGCAGCTCGTAAAAGGCGATCATAGGCTTATCATCACTAACACCGTGACATCTGACTAGCTGGTAGAGTTTCGCAGCGACTCTCCCGGACATGTAATAAGTTTTCAAAAATACATTGAGTCCTCTTTTGAGAGACAAATATTGTGTTTATCTCAGTTGAGTTTCCCCTAAGAAGTGTAAGAGGTTTTGGAAATAAGGCACTGATATTAGTACTTAAGTTACTGTATTGAAAATAATAATTGTACAAGAAGTCAAATATGAAACATATCTGTCATTACACACGACAGACAAAAAATGGTGCCGTGAAGCGGCAATAATTGGAACTACTCCGATTGCGTTCCAATTCTACCAATATTTCTTACATCCTCCCCGGAACGCAATCCCATATTAGTGACACAATACATATGCTTTTCTACAGTAGTTCCCTTGGTTAAGATATCTGATACATTTTCACAACCCTTAACATAACAAAACTTTAAGTTATTATTTATTACATGATCTTTAATAAAGTGGTATCGAATATCTATATGCTTTGAGCGAGGTAAGTAACAATCATTCGCCGATAACTTGATGGCGCTCTGGTTGTCGCAGTATATGAGCAGGGTGTCGGAGCCGCGTCCAACTTCAGCCTGCAGCTGCCGTAGCCAGAGAGCTTCCTGTGCCGCGCTCCCCATGGCCATGTATTCCGCTTCTGCTGTGGACAAGGCGATAGTCTGCTGTTTGCAGGAACAGCACGATATAGCGCTTCCCTGGAACAGAAAAATATAACCGGTGCACGATTTCCGGTCTCGAGCATCACTTGCCCATTCTGCGTCACAATAGCCCGTGATTTTTCTGTTACCACTCTTGGTATATGTAAGTTTGTAGTCTTTAGTCCCTTGCAGGTACCTCATGACTCTTTTTATTGCACTCCAGTGCTCAGACCTCGGTTCTTTATTGAATCTGCTTAGAGCATTGACAACATATGATATGTCAGGTCTGGTTCCTTGAGCAACGTAAAGAAGACTTCCAATAGCCTGTTGATACGGGCAGTCCATTTCAACTTCAGTACTTTCATTAAATTTTTGTCCAACTTCTACAGGTGTCTTGATAGATTTGCATTCAGACATATTACATTTTATTAATATTTCTTTGATATATTTTTCTTGATCCAGCATTATGGAATCCTTTGATCGGGTAATATTGAGACCCAAACATTGGCTCACCTCTCCTAGATCCTTCATATTTAATTTCTGCTGTAGTTTTTCCTTTATATCCGCTTGCTTGCCCCAGCTGTTAATCATCGGGCCCCTTCGATTGTTCCGGCCACTTGAGCGTGGGGGGTCTCAAGTGCCCGGCCGTTAATTTTTTGCCGGCGCGTGGGTCGTATTACAAACAATCGGTCTTTGTGACTAAGTTTGTTTTGAAAGGTTGTCAAGTGTTATATTTTTTATGTTTACTTTGAAACTAGCTATACAATGCGATCTTTTATTTATGAGATTACGACTCTGGTGTCGAGTTATGTCGTGTTGAAATTGAGATAGCGTGTTTTAAAGATTGTCTTGTATTCAAGAGCTCATATTTCAAAATGTAAAGCGATGACACATGGTTTTTAATCTTTGATTACGTTACTTAAATAATGTATAATAGTATAAGAAATAAAAAACGTTGACTTGTCTACATATTTATTCAATTACAGGCCTTTGATTCCATACCATTACATGGCGCCGCGCGGCGTAATTTATATCAAACTTAACAAGGCATATAAAATACAAATATAATTATAATCATAAAATATAGCAAACACTTATTAAGTAATCTTATATTCTTTAAAAACAAACAAAAATCATAGTGATAGCATTCACCATCACTGAGAAATATGAACATTTCTGAAACAGGTCCCATGCTCCCAGTGGAATCAATGAAATCTTCTGTTTTTTTTTGTTCTCTATACTAAACAATACAATAATAACTATTGATATGTAAATAGTACATTTAATGCCCATTCCAAAAAGGTATCACACTTGCACAATCTACCATTTTATTAACATAAAAATGTAGAAAAACTAGAAGCATGGCGAAATAAAGTCACCAGACGTAGTAATAAGGCTGACTACACACCTATCAAGTATCGGGAATTATTTTCCGGATCTTACTTGCGTACTAATCCCTACTAATATTATAAATGCGAAAGTAACTCTGTCTGTCTGTCTGGTACGCTTTCACGCCTTAACCAGTGAACAGATTTTTATGAAATTCGGTACAGAGATAGAATAGACCCTGCGGAACAACAATGGATACTTTTTATTGCCAAAAAATGGGAGAACAGGTAAAAAGAGGGGATGACTGTTCATATGTAAATTCGTCATTTTTAAAGCTGTAACAGTGAATCTTTGTATTTAGGCACTTTATGATAAACGAAAGAACATAGGCTACTTTTTATCACTGAAAAATGGGGGAGAATAAGTAAAAAGAGGGGATGAACGTTCATATGTAAATTCGTCATTTTTAAAGCTGTAACAGTGAAACTTTGTATTTAGACACTTTGTGATAAACGAAAGAACACATGCTACTTTTTATCACTGAAAAATGGGGGAGAATGGGTAAAAAGAGGGGATGAACGTTCATATGTAAATTCGTCATTTTTAAAGCTGTAACAGTGAAACTTTGTATTTAGACACTTTGTGATAAACGAAAGAACATAGGCTTCTTTTTATAACTGAAAAATGGGGGAGAATGGGTAAAAAGAGGGGATGAACGTTCATATGTAAATTCGTCATTTTTGAAGCTGTAACAGTGAAACTTTGTATTTAGACACTTTGTGATAAACGAAAGAACATAGGCTACTTTTTATCACTGAAAAATGGGGGAGAATGGGTAAAAAGAGGGGATGAACGTTCATATGTAAATTCGTCATTTTTAAAGCTGTAACAGTGAAACTTTGTATTTAGACACTTTATGATAAACGAAAGAACATATGCTACTTTTTATCACTGAAAAATGGGGGAGAATGGGTAAAAAGAGGGGATGAACGTTTATATGTAAATTCGTCATTTTTAAAGCTGTAACAGTGAAACTTTGTATTTAGACACTTTGTGATAAACGAAAGAACATAATCTACTTTTTATCACCGAAAAATGGGGGAGAATGGGTAAAAAGAGGGGATGAATGTTCATATGTAAATTCGTTATTTTTAAAGCTCGTTTTAAAATTTGGTCGTTCATGGGAATTTTTTTTTAAATAATTATATATATTTAATCATCTTTATTTCACATAAACCTACAAGAGGCACTTGTGAAGGGTGTATACAATAATCGGATCGGAACGCGGCCGCACACTGAGAAGATCCATTCCGGCCCCAAGGCACAACTACTGTGCTCAACTGGTTGTGCCGTGGGTACTTTGTTTCGGGTAGGTGCTAAATAAATGTAAACACTAATTTCGATTTGCTCTGAATCAATAATTAAAATTAATATATTTTGTCATAAATAATGCAAGTGTTTATGTGTTAATAAGTGTCACTGTACCTACCAGCAATCAATTTATCAGTTGTCACCACTAAACTTCAATTATTCACCATTTAAATTTTTAGTTTTTTTTTTCTCTTGTTTTTTGCTGCACTATCTTCGAACTAACCAAGGATGGAAACTTTGAGAAGAACTGTTTTGGAAATGGCTGCAGATTTCAATAAACAGATGGAAGCTTTTCAACAGGATTACCAAACCTCTGTTTTGCAAGGAGCAAGCCCCAATGCTAAACTTATGTCGGATTTCGCCTCATTTCGCTCTTTTACTATGTCTTCTCTAAAAATACTACAATCACAGGTTGAAGTCTTGTTCAGTACCTGTGATAAACTTGAAATGCAGAATAGAAGGAAGATTTTGTTACTTCATGGTGTTCCTGAAGTGAGCGATGAAGACCCTAGTAAAGTTGTAGCTGGGATTTTCACTAATAAGATGTTCCTGCCAGAGATGTCCATCAAGCGCTGTCACAGACTTGGTAAGGTGAGACCTAATATGTCAAGAGCCATACTCATCAAGCTTGTGAATTCTGCAGATAAATCTAAATTATGGAGTTCTAAGTCTAAGTTGAAGGGCACTGGTTACACCATCTCTGAATTCCTCACACCGGCTAGACGAGCTACTTTCTTGGCTGCAAGACAGCGATATGGTATCTCGAACTGCTGGACCAAAGATGGTATTATTGTTGTTCGTGAACAGGATGGCGTGATTCACCATGTCACCAGTCTAGTGGAGTTGGATGCCTTGCAAGGTTTCGTCAATGTGACCCCAACTGACAGATCTAGCCCTGTTCCAGTTGCAGCTCCAGATGTGAAGAAAACTAAGAGTGCAGTTCCTAAGGCCAAGAAAGTTACTAAAAGTAAATAATGCTTATTTTTTTTTAGTTGTGTTGCTTCTTAGTAATTACTAATATCATTTAAGTTAGTACTTGTGACTTTTTTATTTATTAGTAGTTATTAATTTATGTATTTTAAAGATTTTTTTTTTCTTTTCTGTCGCATATCTGCCATACAAGCGCACAGTTTTAGTGCTGATCGTACCTTTTTACTTAAGTTTAAAGTCGGTATATCTTGTTTTTTTTTTCTTTTTCTCGTAGGGAAGATTGTGTAACTAATAATCACTACACAGTTTTTTAATGTTAATTATTTTTATGTGTGTGCCTAAATCAATTTAATGACTTTCAATTTTCATCATAGAAATAGGAATATATAAAGAAGTGCAACAATGTTCTATAGCAAATTTAGTTGTATAAATACCGTTGAAATCGACATATAACTTAACAACATCTCTTTGTCTCTTTTAACAAATGTTTAAATTACGTAAGCCGAAAGAGATAACGACCTTTGTGTTTATGCTTATTTTGGCGTCGATTTAAAGTGACGTCATGACAATTCTCATGTTTGCCAAGAATCCATATTTAGTGTTCAATTTTTATAGTGATGTACTATTACGATTGTCGATATTTTATTTTACGTTCCCAGAAAATAATATTTGAACAAGATAAGAATGTATACCACTGCCGCTGAAAATATCAGTCACAGTCTAGCTTAATTAGAATTCTTTCAAGTGCTAACTTAAAAGTAAAGAAAGTGGTTTGAATGTAGTCTGATCATTTTTTTGTATTGATAATGAATCTTGTAGTAAATGTAAAGAGCTAACTTATATAAAAAATAAACATATTTTCACGCCACAATGTAAAACAACAACGTGCTCGCGAAAAGTAAACAAATATTATTTATTTTGTTTAATTACTCATCATCATCAGCCGGAAGACGTCCACTGCTGGACATAGGCCTTCCCCAAAGAGCGCCACAAGTCACCATCACCAGCTGCTTGTAACCAGTGACTCCCCGCGACTTTGACCAAATCATCAGTCCACCGGGTGGGAGGTCGTCCAACATTACGTCCTCCGGTGCGGGGCCGCCACTCGAGAACCTTTCTTCCCCAGCGGTTGTCGGTTCTGCGAGCAATGTGGCCTGCCTATTGCCACTTCAGCTTGCTGACTCTCTGAACTATGTCGGTTACTCTCGTTCTATTGCGGATTTCGTTTAATTATATTTCCCTATTTAGGTATAAGCCAATTAAGTAGCACAAAGTAAGTAAGGTGATAGTTGCGATATATTTCGGTAGGTAAATAATAATTCTTATCTATTTGCCTAAACTTAACTATCAATCGTCAGTAATAGACCATGTATCGATATCGGTATTCTACTTTTTCTGGACAGCCTTATAATGTCAAATGGCAGCCATATTTAGTAGTCGACGGCAGGCTTTTTTCTTAGGTATTTCATGTCCATATACTTAGAGGTCAATGATTTTCATCAATATTTGACACTTGACATATTTATTTTGGCAAGTGACATTACTTTTTTTTTCCCCTTGATTAGAATCTTTGGTGACGTTTATGGTTCGTTCTGAAATATGCGTGCTGGCCGGTACTTTGACATTTGACCATAAAGTCGTAGTCTTAGTGCATAATTAAAATAGTTTTTGGTATTATTGTTAGTGCCTAGTTTTTAAGAACAAATTGTAATAGTTTTTAAGTGCGTTTATTATTTTCTATTTATTAAGCAGTGCTTGTCAGGTTTTTTTTTTATTTCTTGTGAATAATGAGTGTTAGTGATAGTTTCTATTCTATATCCTCTGAAAGTGACGCAGGTAGTGATGATAGTTTTCATAGTACCGTTTATCCAACTTTCCAAGATAAAGTGTCTTCATTATTTATAAACTCCAATAAAAATTTTAAAGTGGTACACATTAACGCGCAAAGTATTCCGGCCCATTATTCTGATCTGCTAGCGTCATTCGACTGTAGCAAAATTCATGCAATACTTGTTTCAGAATCGTGGCTCAAGCCATGTCTACCATCCTCGAGTTACTCTCTTCCTGGATTTAATCTTATTAGGAATGATCGTGTGGGGAGGACTGGTGGGGGGGGTAGCTATCTACTTACGTACTGGTTTTCCTTATTCCATAATAAGCGTTTCTTCCCAACCTCCTTCTGATAATGCCGCTGAGCACTTAA
>NJDD01005452.1:26628-51450 GCA_002245505.1 Calephelis nemesis
AGTTATTGTATTGTATTGTACTTTGGATTCCCTTCTACACAACTAATTGGTCCGTTCTGGAAAAAAAATGTACCTATCACCCAACTGACGAAAATCGAATCCCTGGTTGTGCCATGGGTTCTTTAGAGACACAACTGATTGATTGATCGGTTGGGAAAAAAAATGTACCTATGGCACAACTGACGAAAATTAGACGCAAATGGCTGTACCTGCACTGCCAAAGTTAAAACTTAAAATTAATAAACCCGTGAATGAAAGGAATTTATTAAAAACTCATATATTTTAATATCCTTATCACTATTTTATCTTAATTTATCTAAGGCATGTCCGAGACTAATTTCACCGTTGATAAATTGCACCTGGACAGATCTAATAACTTCGTCATTGATGATCTGATCTTTTTTACGTTTTGCAGAAACGCCTTTTGCTATTTGCATTTTAGAAGTGGAGACAATTACTTTAAGAGCATTCAGTAGGCGCCAAACGTTGACTGTGTTTTTGTTCACGGCTTTATTTAATTTGCTATGGCATCCTTCCAAGTAATTATTTGTTCTGTGACGCTCACCAAATATGGACAGAACAGACAGCACATTACTGTTTTTATAAAAAAGGCGATCGATGTACTTTGTAAATTTAGGCATTATTAAATTAAGAATTTTGACTTCCTCCTTGATATATTGCCAGCCTTCCAATATTCTTTGTTTTGGCAACAACGGTAAAGCAGCGGTAAGGGCAACAATTCGTCTTTCAGCCTTTAGCTTATGGCCTAAAAGTTTACCTTTTCGCCACATATTTTTGTTCCAATGGTAGTAACAACCACGTATCGCAGCTTTTGGAAAAAACTTAGCAACAGTATTTATTATAGCAATTTCGAAGTCACAATGTGCTTTTGATATGGTCCATTTACAGTTGTCGTCTTCAGTAATTTGTGCAATCTGTGACTGTATAAGATGGAATACCCTTTCGTAAGTTGCTTGCTTCTTATTTGGCATTAGTGCAAACACCAGTGGTTTTACATTTACTGTGTCTTGTGTACTCCCAAAGTCACCATGAATAGATAGCAACTGCGTGAAGGATTTCGGACAGCTTTTAAATGTTGCATCTATAAAGTACTCCTTAACGTTACATAGTTGCAGTCTTAATTCAGGTGAACAGAAGATCAAAATTCTATCTCCACCATCGTTATAGTCAGCCATGAGAAACTCTTTAAAATTTTTGTGGTATTTCCACTTCTTTTAAATACTCGAATCTGGTGTTATTAGCACCTACAGTTTTCTTTCTGGCATCGTATAAAAAATGTTTCATATTTTTGAATTCCGGCATTTCAGTTACAAAATTCAACCCTTTGTCCATCAACCCGTCGATAGTCTCAGCATACAGTTGAGGTATAGGGCGGTCATCACTTCTAACCAAATTTTTTAATGCTGCTTTTTCTTTCAATATCACATTTTTGTTTGGATCTACTTGACATTTATGTGGCTTTTCACTTATCACGCGTTTATCCTTAAAAAAATAAACAATATTAACGGCGCTCAAAAAAGAAAAGGTCAGGCCCAATTCGATTCATTAGCAACGGCACTACCAGCGGTACTACCAGTTGTGTCGTTGCCAATGAATTGCAGTACAGTCATTTATTGGCAACGGCACTACTGACCACCTACTGACATTGCTAGTGTTGTAGCCTATAAATCGGGGTAGTATCATTCATCGGCAACGGCACTACTAGGATTTCGGCTGGTAGTGTCCCCGGTAGTTCCGTTGTCAATGAATCCTTCAATTCAACGCTATCGCTGCCATAACAATGTAAATTGAGGCTAAATCTGAAAATCGACCTTATTGCTTACCTGTACTGTTATTTTTCCTGGGCACTTTGTTTTTTTATATGATGAGCACCTCAGTATGCAAGAACCATTTTTATAATTTCGAATCTTGTGGTACTGGTGCTCACGATAAAGTACTATTTTGCCGCCATTGTAATCTATGCAGCAAATATCATCGTTTTCATTCATTTTTATAGTATAAATTATAATTAGATGAACAAAACAGTATATGTAATTACTGCGCGACGTCAAAGCAAACAGCAAAGTGACGTTAGAATATTAATTAATACGTTTCAAGAAGATGACAAATCTAAAGTGCAACACTTGAACAAAGAGGTTTACTTTAAGTGCTTGAGAGAGTTGAGTTAGTTGTACTACGGGGAATCAAATTGGTTTCAGAGTTCCCTACGGCTCAACCAGATGGGTATTGTAGTTGTGCAGAGGGTCTGAGTTGAGTCGCAGGGAACTCAGTTGTGTAGAAGGGAATCTAAAGTACCCACGGCACAACCAGTTGAGCACAGTAGTTGCGCCTTGGGGCCGGAATGGAGAAGATCCGGTAAGAAACTCAGCGGGCTTGTCTTTTTTTCTTACTTTAAAATATATTTACAGTAATTTATGTAATTATACATTATATATGATAAGAGATTGGCATGAGGAGCAATTGATCCCAAGCAGTCTTATCTGCTATATATTCAGCAATGTTATAATAACCCTTTTGATTTAATTTACATATAACACATTCCTTAAATTTATTAATTGGAAGTTCTTTCATATAATTGGGAAGTTTATTGTAGAACTGTATACATAGGCCCATGAAAGAATGGCTTACTCTGTGGAGACGAGACACATGCACAGCAAGATTATTTTTATTCCTAGTATTGACACAGTGTTTAACACAATTTCTTTTAAATGAACTTGAATTTCTGTGAACATACATTAAATTTTCAAAGATGTACTGGGATGCTACAGTTAGAATTTTGATTTCTTTGAATTTTTCTTTCAGGGAAACTCTTGGGCCTAGGTTGTAAATTGCCATTATGGCTCTCTTTTGTAAAATAAATATAGTATTGACTTCGGCAGAACTCCCCCAGAGAAGAATTCCATACGACATGATGCTGTGAAAATAACTAAAATAAACCATCCTAGCGGTTTCAACATCAGTTAATTGTCTCATTTTTTTTAAAGCATACGCTGCTGAGCTTAATCTAATTGCAAGTTTATCAATGTGTGGGCCCCACTGCCCCATTATAATTACTTAGACAACGGTTAAATATGCAAAATTTATTGAAAACACAGTTTGAACTTTAGAAAGAAACTCTAAAAACTACCGTCAGAATTCGAATGTTGCCAAAATCTGTTTATTAGGTACTAGTTGGTGTTGCAAGTAATTTTTCTAAAATAACAAAACAAAAAATCGATTATTAAAAAATCGGTTAATTTGAAAAAATAATTGATTTTTACATATTGATTTTATTTAGGCAATTTATGATAAACGAAAGAGTATAGGCTACTTTTTATCACTAAAAAATGGGGGAGAAGGGTAGAAGAGGATGGAGGAAATTATTAACCCAACTCTTTGTGGTAATCTCCGTAACACCCCTCTAAGCACAGATTGACTTGGCACGTACCACAACTCCACAATGTCGAGCGCCGCACGTTTTTAATTGCGCAAAATTTGC
The DNA here is from genome assembly GCA_002245505.1 of Calephelis nemesis. NCBI lineage: Eukaryota > Metazoa > Arthropoda > Insecta > Lepidoptera > Riodinidae > Calephelis > Calephelis nemesis. The sequence goes on from NJDD01005452.1 coordinate 30,128, forward strand.
ACCGCTGCTTTTTTGCTTTTCTTACCGGCAAATGCATCGTCTGTGGCAATGTGGGTTGTACGGGTGCTTGAGGGGTGTTATAGTAAAACTCCAAGATTTCCTGTAGGAGCCGTACCCTGAAACTTCTGTTACCCAGCTTGTCAGATTCTGTGCGGCCGTGGTCATGGATAACCAATGAATTATGTATCGATACGTTCACAAGTCGGCGGAATAGTTTTTTGTACCACACTAAATTTCTCCATCTCTCTATGGGGTAGCTGCTCAGCATCTGATCTTTATGATCGATGCCCCCCATAGAGAGGTTATAATCAAGTATCACTTTTGGTTTATATTTGAAGTAACCGTACTTTTCTATTCCGCCGACTTGTGGACGATGGTACGTCGATATCATCGGTATGACATTTTTATCCATGAACACAAGTACGCACAAATCTTTTGTGGTGCTGAAGGAGACTTCACCCACCTTCATGGTTTTTTTGTTTTTTAATTTTAAAGCTTCAGGGACGAACTCCCTATTGAGCCGAAGAGTGCCCATCGTATCAGTTTGGTGACGTGACTTGAGTAGCCGTGACAGTAGTAGAGAGTTGTAGAAGTTGTCCATAACGACGGTGTGTCCCCTTCCGAAAAGGAGTCGCAACAAACTGTATACGATTTTTGATGTCGCATGAGGCGGAGATTGAGCCGGCTCAATCTCCGCCTCATACCCTGCAACCGGTACTGCACCTGCTTCTTGCGGAGCATGAACATGCCCCTTGCCGGAATATACCTCCATCTTCCAAAGGTAGCCCGTGCGCGATTCGCACAACTCGTAACTTTTTATACCTTCCCGAGCGCGTTTTGTAGCAATTTTTTGCGAAAACGAGAGTCGCCCTTTCCATAGAAGGAGCGACTCGTCGATTGCCACTTTTTGCTCGGGAAGGTACAGTGTGGAAAATTTTTGATTCAAATGTTGAATAATGGGCAATATCTTTCGAAGTTTGGAGGCAATTTCTGGCAAGGAGGAACTGTCGCTAAAATGAAGGCAGCGTTTGATGAGAAGGAATCGGTTGTAGGGCATAATTTTTGAACAGTCTCCAATCTGTAGAAATGAGAACCTGGGATACCAGTATTCGCGCTCCACATTGTTAACAACAACAGATTGCAGCATTAAGATCGACAAGAAACGCCAAAACTCGTCGATGGTCATATCTTGCCATCTATTAATACGAGTAAACATTTGAGATTTTTTAAGAAATAGCTGCCTGGCATATCTGTTGGTTTCTGTTACAATGTGGTCTATAATACTGGTATCCCAGATTTTTTGGAAAACTTGGAGAGGAGACATGTTGGAGTGGTCAAAAGTTGGTCCTGATGGACCAGAAAACTCCTATTGGACTCCTTCAAAATTGTTAAGATCGAAACACCAATTAAAGTTGAGGACGTCCAAGTCACCCGCAGCCATATTACGAATGGCTTGGTCCTCCCTGCTGTCCAACTGCAACAGCTCATTGAACACCGCGGGGCCCGGCTCCTCAGCATCTTCGGCGGTGGTGTAGTCTATCGGGCGACCCACAACGTTCTGGAATAGAATATATTTGCTAGAGAAACGGTACAATGATGGTCTTTTTTTTATGATATTGCAAAGCAAACAAGCAGACGGATTTCCTGATAGTAAGAAATTCACGCCGCCTAGAGACACCAAAGGTGGTAATGGTGCGTTGCCACCCTAAGGCCGGGATGTCAGGCCTCGAGCAAAAGTAAATTTACCGGCTACCTTGCCTTCGGAACCGGAACACGTCAATGGTAAGCACTGACGTTATGGCGGCAGGAATAAGTAAGGCGGTGGTACCAATCCGGGTGAGTCGCTGCGAAACTCTACCACCTAGTAAAGTAGGTCTTACAGATAAACTAATACATTTATATTTGACCGCCTCGTTGGTCGAGTGGCTAGCGTACTCGCCTAACTGCATCGACGAATCGCGAGGCTCGGGTTCGATTCCCGACGGGGGCAGGCATTTGTGTGATGAACATTTAGATGTCTGCATTTCCGGGTCTGGGTGTTTATTAAATGTATTCTGGTATTTATTTAAGTATTTCTATGTAATAGTATCGTTGACTAACACCTATAACACAAGCATATAATTTGCTTACTTTGGGGTTAGATTCAATTTGTGTGACTTGTCCAGGGATATTTATTTATTATTTTATTTATATTATTACCTCCTCCTCATCGATTTCACTGCCACTGTTGGCCTCCTGGAATTGTTGATGCCGAATGTCAACGGACAAATCGGATTTGGCGCTTCTGCCCGAATCAAATGCCTCCGTTCGAGTGCTGGTTGCTAAAACATTTACCCAAAATTTTAGTGATGTCTTAAATTATTTACAAAGATAACAGAAAAATAGTGGACACAACAGGGCTATATTCGTGAAAAGAAATATTCATTACAAATATTGAAGGAAATATTTTTTACTAGCTGTCCCGGCGAACTTCGTTCCACCCGTTAGTTTGTATGGGAAAAAGTAAAATGTTGTTTTTCTTAGTTTTCTCGCAAGTTTTTTCCTTTTTCTTATCTTTGAAACCTTCCCTGGACTTGAACATATTATTCAAAACCAAAATTAGCGAAATCGGTCCAGCAGTTCTCGAGTTTTAGCGAGACTAACGAACAGCAATTGATTTTTATATATATAGATTAAAATACTTACTAGGCGTGAAATTAATAAGCTGAATTTCAGCATTGACGGTTGGCAAATTCAGGTCCGAGACCTGAACGATCCCCGTCGATGGGCTGAATCGAATGACCGATTTAGGGCTTGTTACATTGGCCTTTAAACACCTTTGTGTCAATTCTGGAATAAAAAAGTACAAAGTAAAGTATTTATTGCATGAGCAAATGTAATTGTCTATTTCAGTGCGTTACACCTCGTAACGCACTGAAATAGGGCAAATTTTCGCTGAGATTAGTGATGGGAAAAAATAATATCGACGTTTTTAAACTGTTTTAACTACGCAACGACTTGACCGATTTTGATCAATTACATCTCATTAGATCGTTTTATGGGCAAAACCTGGCAAAACAACACGAAGCTATCAAAGGATACATTTTTTTAATAATCTAAATTGTGCTTGAAGGCGCCATAAAGAAAAAAAAACCGGCCAAGTGCGAGTCGGACTCGCGCACGAAGCGTTCCATTCTATACCATTAAGAGGCACCTATTACAGACTTATTATTGGAAAATAATGGATCACGGTTTATGCATAAGGTTTATATCTATTTGTATATGAAAATCTTAATGCGGTTCACAGAATAGAAAAAAAGGCAACCAGAAGTAGAAAAGAAATTGTCCTATTTATTCTGCCTCGGGCTTTAAAAATACACTTATTAGAACTTGAATTAACATTAAAAAATCAGTATCAATATACTTTTTTTATTAAAAATCTCAATATATATGTTGTACTTATTTATGAGTGTTTTTCATTGAAACAGGGTAGACAATAAGATTTTTTGCACTGAGTGCACTGAAATCTTTTTGGATTTTTTATCAGCTTCACAAGATGGTAAAAATGTGCGTAGTTTTTGGTAACAACCATGTGTCTTCTCCTTTTTTCACCCTTTTCGAGGCAATGGCGTGCGCTTTCAGGTGCTGAAAAATAACAAAAATGTAAAGATAACGTAATAAAACTGACATTGTTACTTAGGTTAGATCGTAGATGAGAATAACAATGATAATGTAGGTATAACTGCATCAAATGAATGTGTTTGTTTTATACTTAAAATGTTGAAAGAGTAGGTAAGGTAGCTTAAATTCAGAATAATTAAAAGGAAACAATAATAAATAACTTAATAATGACCAAATGTCAAGCTTAGTTTATGAAAGCTTCAACACGTTGACTGTCAAGAAATATATCTAAGCATTACATTACCTGGGGTCTCATCGATTTCCTTTTTTATTAAAGATTCTATAAGTTTCTCCAGAGAGTCTTTTTGGTAACTTTTTTCCATCAGTTTGGATTGAACTAAACACAATCCAGGCATTAATTAGCGCCGTACCAAATATTAGCTCCATTACAACTTTTCTCCACCATTTGATTCCTCTCTTCAAAGTTGTATAATAAGAAGACATCTGGTCAGAAAAGTCAATGCCTTTTTTTGTTTTATTGTACAGCAAAATACATCCCGGTTTTTTTATGCATTCGTCGATTCCTCTCTTCTTTTTTCCAGTATCTATCAGGTTATCATCGTGATCTTTGCACGTAGTCAACATCAAAACATTCCGTTTATCCATTCATTTCATTACCTTTACGCCCTTTTTGTTCATTTTTCCAATAATTTCGCCTTTCTGCAATTTGTATCTAGTAACTTGCTTTGGTAAAATATTTCCGTATTTTATTAAGTGTTCCACATAAAAATGTTTTTTGTGATAGAAGATCTTCTGCCAGGCCCAACGAAGTGTAGTAATTGTCTACAATTACGATTCTACCCATTTCTGTCAGATTTGTCATCAATCTTAACACTACTTTTTTACTGTGTTCTAATTCTTTTTTATGATTTTTTTTCCCTGTATAAACCTCTAACTCAGAAGTATAACCTTCGGGAGTGCAAAGTTTATAAAGCTTTACGCCGTACCGGTGTGATTTGTTTTTTATGTATTGGCGAAAACCTAGTCTTCCTCTCCATGGTATCATGGTTTCATCGATTACCACATACTTTCCAGGATTTGCAATACGTCGAAAGTTTTCTGTAATCTTTGTGAACATATTTCTAATTTTATATAGTTTGTCAGTTTGGTCTTCATTATTTACATCACTGACATGTCAGCATTTAAGTAGCAATAAAAATCTGTATCTTGTCATTACTGAAGAAATAAATTCGTTTCGATACAATTTGTTTCTGCTCCAGTATAAATTTAAATTAGGAACTCTACACAAACCCATTGCCATTAAAACAGCCAAAAATGTTCTCATTTCTTGAGAACTGGTGTCACTCCATTTTGTCATGCGTGAATTACGTTTCATATTCTTTTGATTTATTTGTATATACTTTTGTGCGTAAGCATTTGTTTCAGATACCATTATATCAATCATCTCATCTGTAACAAACATTTTGTATATATCTTCAGGTGTAACTCCCACAAACAGTGGTAAAAAATTCTCCAGCGAATTCATTAAAAGTTATGGGACTTTCCGATATATTTTCCCACTCATCGTGATCTTTAGCTTGCGTGCCGGGTAATGTTTCGTCCGTGACTAAAATGTCATCTTCTGTAGCTTCTTCATATTCACTATCTAGAGATAAATCCTGATCTGAATGAACGCAATTTTCCATTGAAGCATACTCTTCCGAATCACTACACTCTTCCTCCGAAAGACTATAATCATTGTCAGTACCGCTAAAATTATCATCTTCCATATGATTACTCTCATCCAACTCAGGTAATTTTTGAATATTCTGCACACTGTGACATATTTTGTTTGTTTGTATTATATTATTGTTTTCGCAGTCTATATGTTCAATAATATCATATTCGACAATATCAGGTGATTTTAGAACAGTTGGCAATTTGTTATTCATGTCTCGTTTTCCTTTAACATTGTCATCAGGAATACTTTCTATAATTACAGAGACCTCTATTTCATGACTTTTTTTGGATTTGGACGGATTAAAGTCTTCTGAATATGTACATTCGGATGTAATATTTTCTCTCGGTCTTTTTTGTGTCGGAGTATGAATAATTGTTGAATGTTGTCCTCACTAAGTGATATATTACAATCCAGTAAATTGGAGCGTGGGATTTCTGACAAAGATCCAGCTCTGCTCTCCGTAATTATATGAGAAAAATCTTTTGAAGGGGAACCTATAGGATTTTGTGTTTTTATTGGTGAGGTTGAAGCACTAGAAGCGGACAAGCGAACATTCTGCAATATTTGACAAGTTTTTCCGGTACTAGGACTGAGATACACTGTTTCTTCTTCTGTTTTGAGTTGAATAGTTTTTCGGATGTTTGGACTGAGGTTAACTGTTTCTTCTGGTTCTTTCACTTGATCAGGATAAATTGAATTTTTTTAGTGGCAGTCTAAGCACGTGTTTTTGCTTTGTGTTGTAATGTTCTTGTATATGTATTGCAATAATTATAGAGCTTGGGTGCCCGTGTAAGAAAGTATATTGTTTTGTATTGTCATACTGTTGTTTATCAATGACAGATTCTTGTTGTGAGCTAAATTCATGTAAAGGTACGATTTTTTCAGTTATATTTGGTTCAGTTGAAAAATATGTTTTTTGACGTTTATTTGTTGGAAAAATCTCTTCATCACTCTCATCGTCAAACACATTTTCAATTGGCAATGTTGGCCGATTGGTTGGTGGGACATCACTTCTCGGTGGACTCTGAAAAAAATGACTCACATATTGTATTTTGCATAAACAGGCAGTTCTCAGCCACCAGTAGCTATTTATTGAGTGTACTGATCAAAACACGGTAAAAAATAGAATAGAAATTGTATGATCGGTACACTTGAAAATAGAATTAATTAATAAGCTGCTAGAGAAAGCCTTTGCTAGTGATAGTTTAAACAAAGTGTTATTCTTAAATGAAAAACCTCTTTAGGTGGTGATACGACTCGTGAAAGTAAACAAGTTTCATCAAAATAAAAGAAAAAATACAATACTTCCTATACAAAGTCCCAAGAGCAAGTTTTGTGTGACAAGTTAATTTTATTACCAATAAGTATAGGTATCATAATGAAGGCAACCAGTTGAAACAACTGATATTACCTGTATACAAATTTTCTTCCATAATATGCACTCATTTGTTAAAAAAGTATTTTTATCGTTTTGTTATGAAAGTTGTTCGATTTCGCGAGTGGTTACAACCTAGGAGGGTTCGCTTTATTAGATGAATATTATTATTCATGTAAGTGGTGCAAAATATAAACAGCAGTTTAAAAATAGAGATGAATTTGACATGCTTATTCATTACAAAAAACAAACTCACACACACACACACCACACACTTTTAAAGAAATTTTTTAAGATTTGTTTTATAATAAATACTTAGAATCCCAGTCCCACTCCGTAAACGCTTTATTCATGAACCGTTAGCAGATTTAATCGAGACGCATTAAGCCTAGATTTCGAGTGAAGACTGAAGCGAGTGAAGCTGCGGTATATTATATATAATATACTGTCATTTTATACCCAATAGTCTGTATGCTACATTTTTCTTCTCAAGCTTTATTATGGTCCAGATTATTTACATGCGATTACATTTGGCAGCACCTTATGTTGTTGAATATTATGTTAAAGGTTTAATATAAAACTGGTGTATTAGTTAGTGCAAAATTAATTCTCGTATCAAGCTTTTCACACAAGTAATCTTATACGAGGGCCTAACTGAAAGTTTTTAGAACTGGCAACTTAAAAGCATTATATTAAAAAAATAAGTTTAAATTTTGAAAATAAAACTCTTTACCAATAATATTGAGTATACATTTCATTCATTTGTCATTTGTTTTACGATTTGGCGGCAAATTGAAAATTGTCTGTGTACGTCAGAATGAATTTAAGCCGAGAAAATTTTCGTGCAATGATTTTTTATGACTTTCGATGTCATGATAGACTTCGATTGGCTTTTCACGATGAAGCCCCATCTCGTACCACAGTTTACAACTGGTTTAATGAATTCAAACGTGGTCGAACTAATCTCACCGATGATTTGCGTGAGGGACGGCCTTCTACAGCGACGACTGAAGACAATATCAGTGTTGTGCGGCGTATGATAGAGACTGACAAAAGAGTGACCTATCAGCAGATTCGGACAAGTCTAGGCATAGGTATAAGTCAAGTGCACAAAATCCTCCATGAACATTTAGCGGTCAGGAAGCTTTGTGAACGCTGGATACCGCATAATTTGACTGAGGCTCAAAAACTCCGCCGTGTTGATTGGTGCCGAGAAATGATCCAAAAATTTAACGGAGGTGACTCAAATGCTGTGTTCGACATACTAACGGGTGACGAAAGCTGGATTTACTGTTATGATCTGGAAACCAAAAGACAGTCTGCTCAGTGGGTGTTTCTTTCCGAAGAGTTGCCAACTAAAGTGAAGAGAGGTCGAAGTGTTGAAAAAAAGATGGTGGCCTCGTTCTTCGGAAAGACAGGTCATTACGCGACAGTTGTCTTAGAGGATCAGAAAACGGTTACTGCAGAGTGGTACACTAACAATTGTTTGCCACTTGTCTTGGAAAAAGTTCGAGAGAAACGACCTCGCAGCAGGATCCTCCTTCATCACGACAATGCCTCGTCGCACACCGCCAGGCAAACGATCGACTATTTGGCGACCTCAGACGTGGAATTACTGGGTCACCCGCCGTATGGCCCCGACCTCGCACCCTGCGATTTTTATTTATTCCCGAAAATAAAAGAAAAACTACGAGGAAAACATTTTATGGACGCCGAAGAAGCAGTGGCTGCGTTTCAAAACGCCGTCGAAGAGACCCCTAAGGCCGAGTGGGCAAGGTGCTTTTCTCAATGGTTCCATCGAATGCAGCGATGTATTGATGTAAATGGACGCTATTTTGAAAAGTTATAATAAAACTAATAACTCGCTAGAATGCTTAGTTTTTGATTTTCTAAGAACTTTCAGTTTGACCCTCGTAGATAAATGTTAGAAATATCATATCCACGCATGCTTATACAACACGTACTTACAAACACTGTAATCCTTTATTTAAGATGGCTAAAAACAAAATATTTCATATTAAAATATTGAGTTTCTTAAATTACTAACACAATAATTTCTGTACTTTTACCATCGTAAAATAATATACTCCGCCTGGTGCTCTCTTCCGACCACGTGACATATATCGTAAAATTTACATAAGTCCAATCTAACACACTTAACAAACTTGGTGATTAAAAATATCCCTTTACATAGGTATTTTGTTGTTTTTAACTTTTTAGTATTATTGTAATAGCGGCCTACATAATTTGAGAAAACTTAAACTATCTATCTATCGCGACAAACGGACAGACAGCGAAGTCTTAGTAATAGAGGGTCCTGTTTTTATCCTTTCGATACGGAACCCTAAAAATCTTTAAATTTTTTTTATACCTACTTTCAAAACCTAGACAAAGAACTACTGAAATATTAATTATATTACTTACCTGTTTGGTCAACGGCTGCTTTGCGTTTCTTGTGGAGTTTTTCACAACCTACAAAAATATCAAACCGATTCCTGGCCGATGACGCACCTAGCGCGTCATGAAGAAACCTTTAAGGAGGCCAATGACGCGGCAAGCGCGTCATTACGAAATTATTGAAAACACATTTTTTTTAGTTTAAACAAGAAATCCTTGTATTTTATATTAAAATTAACACATTAGAGACTATAATATAATATCTGTGGCTTCAAGATTTTTTTGGAAAATTAAATTGTCAGGTGTGGTGTGGCAATCACACTCTATAACTGTTTTTAATCCATAATGTATGAAACACTAAAATATTAAAAAAAAATTGTGTGTATACTTATGTACACGCGTTAGAAGTTATACTTCTTCGGCGTAAAAAGATAAAAATCTTTTTAAAAATTTTATCTTTTGCCTTATTTTACATTTGTAGACAAAATGACACTAACCATAGAAATTACTTTTATATTGTTGGTACCTTTTTTTGAAAAACTAAAATGTTATCTATAGCTAACTTTATCATGTCGGTTTTTCGTGACGGTGTGCGCGCATCGTAAAAATTTACAATCATATTTTTTTCCTAACGCGCCAAAAGTAGTATAACTTCAAAAACATGGCACATATGCATAAATAATTTGTGATAATGTTAATAATATGTTTATGTTATTACTTTAAAATCTTTGTATTGATATACAAGTTGTAGTAGGTAACTGATTCATTACAATGCATACAATAATTTTTATTTCACCAGGTCAAGAATTTATTAAATAAACGCTCAACTTCATTTTAAAACATAAAAATGGTCACGTGGACCTAGAAAGTACCCTATGTTGATGTAAATAAGCTTTATATTACACAAAACATTAACCATCGCATGCAAAAAGTATTGTCCATTGTTTTCTTACCAGTCAAATGTGCCGGTTATTTTACGGGGAGTCTTATGTCTATTTAGCACCGTATGGTTTTGGTATAGGGTTTATTTTAGCGAAAAAGATGCGACAAAAAGCTTATGCTCCTGCGCATCGTGAGTTATCCTTTTTACGAACACTTCTGTTGCGCTACCTTTGGACATCAGACGTGCTTTCTTTCTATTCTTGACTTTACCGAAGACACAAAAGGACCCAAATTTTCCAAAATATTTGCAACCATGATATCGATTTTCTAATCAATTTAAACTGCCTTCAAAGATTTTTGCAGTCGCTTATCAAAGCCGGCAATCAAGCTTACCAAGCTTATAAAAATCAACAACATGTATTTTTATGTCACTAATCAATGGATTTGATGTATAAAACGAAGTTTTTTTTATTTATTTTAAACACTAGTTACGAAAATGTTTACAACTCATGGCGGAAATCTATTACTTACCTTCCATCTTCTATAAAACACGTAGATAGTGACTTTAAACACACAGTAATGATATTAATAACATATAACACTCAGTAACAGGTCTCACCTTACTTTATTATGGTTCTTATAGCTTAAAATAGCGTATTAACATTACCGGTGGCCAACGACGCGCTAGGTGCGTCGTCAGTCAGGAGGGCCAATGACGCGACTCGCGCGTCATTAAATTTTGTATGGGGTCATAAGGGAAAGGCTCGAAAAATTAAGGTGGCAAGGAATCGGTAAAGGACGTGCTCTCCAATCGACGTGATGCACAACACTGGTCGCGGGAAGCTCGCGTTGGGTGCGGTACGAGGTCAGGGGGGATATGGGACGTTTTAGCCTCGATCCGCACTGCTTTAAAATTATATTAATTCAGTGCGGCACGAGGCCTAAGACATCCGGTACCAAGGTAGGTACACCACCGTGTACGGAACCATTACCGCATCTCAAATATATATTCTCTTTCCTACACTGGACCAAACCAAAGCTATGCCATTCGCACGACAGAGAAACTCACGTTTTTCCTTGCCGCACCACAGGGAAGTTGCATCAAGGGTGATTTAGGCCTCGCTTCGCACTGAACGTGTTAAGTATTGGTGACGATATTTCAACAATAACGGGAGAGTTTTCTTTAGATTTCCCTTTCTTCTTGACCCTATAGATATCTTTTATGTCTGTTTTATTAACATCGCATCCTGCATTTTTAGATAAGGTTAAAACCATTCCGATCAAGCTCTCTCTAGTTTCGTCTTGTAATACCGGCACATTTTTTATTTAAATATTTGACTTACGATTTTCCCTTTGAAGGTTTTCAATCTTATCCTCTAAAATAACAATCAATGTCTTCCTTATGTTTTTTATTTTGTTCCTCAAGCATTACAACCTTTTTTTCAATTCCTCATTTTGGGAAGCTAAAAAAGATATGGTGCTCTCTATGTTTGTATTTGTGTTTTTTATTTCTATTAAAGTTGGGTTTATTTTTTTTTATTTCTGATTCTTGAGCTTGAAACATTGATTTAATCAAGTTCCTCATTTCGTCACGGAATTCTTCAAATCGATCAATATCATAATCATCTTCATTGTGTTTCCGTTTTGGTCGTAGTGACAAAAATTTGGTGGAGTTTTATCTGTTTGGGCAATTAGTTTTAACTCTGATTCAGACAGCAAGCTGTCCATTTTCGAGTAAAAATTGTTATAACAGAAAAAAAATGATAATATATAAGCCTGTATTATTTAGTACTAGTGTAGTACTCGCTTTACAAATTCAAATATGGCTTCTTCAGTTGTGACGTATTCAAACGGCAAAAGGAGTTTTTACAAAAATAAAAGTGGCACACCTGATGGGAGTGGCTTATTCGGGCCACGAAGTACTAGGAGCTTATGAATGTTCCATATAGTTGACATCCAAATATTCTTGCACTCTTATGCACTCCTATTTTTATCACTGATTTATTTTGACGAATTATCTGTATTTTTATAGAAATCAAGTATACGTTAGCATCTGTCGGTGGTCCAAACGGAAGAGGATTTTATTGGTTTATAAACGAATTTTATTTGTAACGTCCGTTCACCACGATGCTGATTTTTAAAGTACCTCATTAATCGACGTCGCAGTGACAGATTGGCACTCTTTTGACAGCTTTCAACTTCAAATGTCTAACGTCCGTTGTCAGTGCCAATTGTCACTAAGACATCGACTCATTCAGCCTCAACATGAAAATAGTGTCATTAATACACAATAATTATTCTTAATCTATCAGTATGCCTTACATTATATACTCTTTATGTAGCAGACTATGAAAAAAATTGTCAAGTGATTTTACAAAAAACAATACAATCCTACCATTGATTACCCAGGGTGTTACAAAAAGTTCTCGAAAGACAACTCAAAAGCCGCATTATACTACACCATAACGCTTCTTCACACACGGCCAAAAAAACAGAGTCAGTTTTAGCTTTCGAAAAAGTAGGTCTCGTCACTCATCATGCGCATAACCCTAGCACCCTGTGATTTCTGTATTTCCCCAAAATCAAAGATTTGATGAGAGGTTTTACTTTTACCAACTCCGAAGAAGCAGTGTTCAATCAGCACGTAGAAAACATGCCTTCAGATCTGTGGTCCTCCTGTTTTAAAAAATGGTTCGATCGCATAAAAAAATGTTTAAAATGTAAAGGAGATTATTTTGAAAAGCAATAAACATAATATTTTGGTCATAACATTTTGCTTTTTTACATAACGCAAAACTTATAGTGTGACCTACGTATAATTAATTGTCTGTTATAAGTTAGTTATGAACTTATGTTAGGTACATTAAATATATAAGTTCCTTTGATAAATTATTTTAAATTTATGAGTTACACAGTTTCGTACTTAATTTCAGATTTACTCATGGCTTAAACTTGTAACTTTTAAGTTCGAGTTAATATTTTTTTTTATGTTGTATGACTATTATTTGATAATTTAAGGGCAGTAAAACTACTAAAAACCTCCTTTGATTTTAATCAGTAAGCCTTTTATGTAAACACACACATAATTTATTTTTGATAGTTTGTTTTTAATTATAATATTGTACTTAAGGAAATGTAATTTGAATGCATTACATGTATAAATAACTATTTGTTCCTGGAGTTGGGCGTTAGTAACTGCGACACAGTCGTATCCTCCTAAGACCTAGACAAAAAATGAAATCGTAGTGATGAAGTCCCACTGTACAAAATTATGCACATAATAAATATTGGCCCTCAGTCCCAGACATTGATTTTGATATATATTTTTTTACATTACAAATTTTGATTATGTAATGCTTTTCAAATATTTTAAATGTCTCTTGAAATGGAATGGCTAAGGATTTAAGCAGCCATCTTTTGTTCAATAAATTGCACATTCGGTTTCAATCCATGAATTGAACGCAATAAATAATATAAACTCAACATATAAAATATTTTTTTATTCAAATATGAACTTTAACAACTAAAACTTCTAGAAACAGTCTTTTAAAACTAATGTAAATACTTAGTCTCTAAGCTAAAAATTTATGACATTCATAATATAAAAAATATAGTTTGTTGTACTACCAAACAAAAAATCAAACATAAAACATTATTTTCTTCTTTTACTGCCGAAATAATTTAATCTTTGGTCTCAATCATTTAAAAATCTTGTTCGTGGAAATCCTTGAAACAATTGCGACTAGACATCAAACACAAAGCTACTCCATAATAAGTGCATTTCGCTGTGGTTCTTTTGTCGCATCCTGGCAGGCGACATTTGTTGACAACAGTTTCAAATGTAGGCACATGTATAACCCCATGTAGACGACGAGTCTTGGATGGGAGTGGGTTTATCCCTGGCCGGCTCCTTTTACGCGAATGTATTTCTTCTTCATCTTCAATAGCTTGTGCTGATTTTAAACTATTTTTGTCTATTATTAATTCCGCTAGATCCATCTTCCATTGTCTGAGCGACTGTATCTTTTTCAACGGTACACCCCTTTCTCTTTCAGTTTTGCGATACTGAATCCAAGCGTTGGATGTCGCTAAATCAAACATGTGGGCAATAAAACGGACTGTCCATTTCGTAGTTCTCGCTCGAGATGGACACGCTGCTAACATTCGATCCGCCAGATCTACACCTCCCATTTTGCTGTTGTACAATTTTACAACCATCGGCCTCTTTACCATGACGAACCTTTTTTCTTTTTTGCACCACCGTCTTTTAAAACAAGGGGTCTTAGGAGGGTATGACTATTGCGGTTGCTATCGTACTTCAATAATTTGTAAATTTGTACCGTTTCTAATAAAGTTTATTATTATTATTATTATTTAAGGTGTTTTCTTAAGCTCGACTTGAAGTCGGTTATCAGAACCAAATACGGGCATATGCCAAGTATTCTGGTTTAGGTGAGTCAGTAAGATGAAAGTGTGACAAGATTTTGTGTGATTTGAGCTGTGTGTGTGTCTGCTCGTATCTCTTGTGATGTGTGTCGTATGTTGTGGGTGTGAGAGGATGTAAGTGTAATTGCAGTATCTTAGTTACTTTCGAGTGTGAGCGTTGTTGGGTTTAGAAAGCGACGGACAATGGAGCAGGTATCTATTACTATTGATTTTTGCAGCGGTATGTACGTTTTCTCGTGGAGATCTAGTATTTTTAAGGCAGTGTGGAGTGTTTTTGGTATTACACCGGTGGATGAGATAACTATGGGAATGACCCTGACCGTTTCTTGGTGCCACATTTGTTTAATTTCATCAGCTAAAGGTATATATTTTTGTAGTTTTTCCGTGTATTTTTGTTTCAGGTTGTGTGTATTCGGAACGGCGATATCTATGAGATAAGTGGTTTTCGTGGATTTTATGGTAAGTGTTATATCAGGTCTATTGCTTAGAATGGTGCGGTCGGTGACGATGTCCCGGTCCCAGTAGAGTTTAACTTTATTATTTTCTAGTACGTTTTTGGGTTTGTATTTGTAGTAGGGCGTGTGTACTTCCAGTAGTTTGTGTTTGAGTGCAAGTTGTTGGTGAATGTGCTTGGCGACGTTGTCATGACGGTGTGTGTATTCTTTGTTAGCAAGGACGGTGCATCCTCCGGTGATATGGTCTATGTGTTCTGTGTATTGGTGGCATAATCTGCACTTGTCTGTTTCTATTGCTTCTTTTAAAATGTATTTGGAGTAATTTCGTGTTTTAATTACTTGGTCCTGTATTGCTACGAGGAACCCTTCTGTTTCACCAAATATATTACCTTGTGTAAGCCAGGTGGATGGCGCGGTATAGTCTATGTGATCTTGTTCCAATTGGTGTGGGTATTTTCCGTGTAATGCTTTGTTCTTCCAGTTTTCTATTTTTTTCTCATCTCGGAGGATTTTAGATTTAGGATCAAATTGGTTGTTGTTAAATTGCAGAGGTGTTCCTGAGTGTGGTAGGTTAACTATTGCTTTGTGTAGTGGACTGTCGTTAGCTTTTCGGATAAAGTAAGAACGTAGATTATCTATTTGTGTGTAGTGTAGGTTTTTTATGTCTATGAATCCGCGACCTCCCAATTTTCTTTTGAGTGTGAATCTTTGAACTGCTGAATGTATGTGATGTATATTGTGTTTATGGCTTGTTGTTCTGGTTGTGGTGTTGAGAGCACTAAGCTCCGTGTCAGACCACTTAATTACTCCAAAAGAGTATGTCAGTATGGGGATGGCGTATGTGTTGACGGCTTTTACTTTATTTCTAGCGGAAAGTTGGGTGCTGAGTATTTTGTTTAGTCTCTGTTTGAATTTAGTTTTTAGTATATTTTTTATATCTGTGTGATTTATAGACGTGGTTTGAAGGTACCCTAGGTATTTGTATGATTCTCTTGGTTCCATGCTTACTATTGTCCCCCCTTGTAGTTCTAAATTGAATGGGTCTGTCCTGCTTTGTTGGCCTTTAATAATGCTGTTGATTTTACATTTGTCGGTTCCAAAAGTCATTTTTATATCATTATTATATATATATTATTATTATTATTATTATTATTATTAAAACAAAATTAAGCGTTTTCCTTGATTTCCCTAGGATTTCATAATTTAATTTTATCCACACTTTGTTTGGGTTTGCATGACATTATGTTTTTTAATTTAATGTATCGATTTTGATGGGGTTTTTGTTCAAAAAATAACGTGATTGTGATAAATTATTGCTAATTTAACACTAAATAACACATAGTTACCCTGGTTAAGCTGTCTGCAACCTGCAAATTTTGCGACTTGCACGTTATAAGATCTGCACATTTTGGGATTTGCGTATTTTGCGATATCCACTTTACAAGATCTGCACGTATTGCGACTTGCGACTTGCGCTATTGCTCGTTTTGCGACCTGCACTTTTTGCTATGTTACCTTAATTTTATCTATTACAGCATAATGGTCTGGTGATATCTGTGTTGGTAAATTTTTCATCTTCATAATTTACAACAATGGGTAAATAATTATATTAATTGCCATTAAATACTACTTGCAGTCTCAAGACTTGCATTTTTAAAATTTATCTAAAGTTAAATGTTATCTAAAGCCCTGCCAAAATCATATTGTTGCTTTATATTTTAATTTTTGAGTTTTTTAATTATATCTGTCGCCACGATTTTCTGAAAATCTGACAGTGTTAAGATTTTTTCCTTTCCTTTGAACGCGTCTTCTTTATTCTTTGTTTTATTCGCCCCTAAACATTTTGAAAAATTTATTGTGTCAGGATTAAATAAATGTATACAATCTACAGGCTCGTAAACCATTTTGTATCACTTAACTATTTGTGTGCTTCTCTAATATAATCAATAAAAAGCGCCCCGAGTTAACTTATGTCAATTGATTCGCAACATTGTTTCGCCTCCATTCTAGAACCGCCTTTTTCCATCCACTTTTAATTGGTCTCAATGCTGCATCATTTACGGGTTGTAAAATTCTTGTGGCATTAGGATAAGGTGCAATTAAAAAAATACGTAGTTCTTTATATTCTAGACTTAATTCGTAATTGATATGGGTTTTAGCCATCATGGAACAAAATAATTGGAAATACAACATTTTGTTTGACGAGAAAAGGATGAACGACGTTAGTTATATACTGATAAAATATTTTTTTGTCATTCATCCCTTTTCAGATAGAGAACGCTCACCCCAATGAAATGGAACCAAGCTTTGTATTTCAGGACGCATTCTTTTGAGCGGGTATGTCACCATATTTGGTGTGATGGTTCCATTTGCAGAAAATGTGAACATCATCGTTTTGGACGATTTTTCTGGTACTATCTCAACTTATAAAGTTGCATCTCTCGCGCTTTTTTGAGCTAAGACCTACCTTTGTTAAAGACACATCTGGAGCTCGGTTTCGTCTCTATTAAAGACTCGGTTTTGGATAATTAAGGACTTCAAATAGTTTCTCTTTTTCAAATAAGATTTAATTTGGTTTGTCATTGTCGAACATTTGTTTTAGAAACGTTTTGGCACTGACTGAAATGACAACATGTTATGGAGGAAAAGTTTGTAGTGCCTCTTCAAAAATAGTTTCTACCGCCATGCTCCAGGTCTATTGTCAATGAACACATTTGGTTTGGGAGTCTTTTTATAAAAAAACTGTTCTACACTACACAAAACATCTAATTTTTTTTCGAGGAAATCCTTTTCTATTAGATGCTATTACCCAGGGTTTCGCAAAGTGGATTACGCGAACCCCTAGTCGACTGCAGGGGGTTCACGACAAGATTTACGTAATGGCGGCAGTCTATCGCTCTCACACGCCGCGCCGCTCTCCCCGGACCCCGCCCTTCCCATTGCCCGACTAGTGGCATAGAGTGAGCTCAACGATCATTTGTTTCTGTTTATTGTTTACTTAATGTAATGTGTAATATGTGTGTGTGAGCACTGAGCGTGTAGTTGACAGTCTGTAAAATGCCCAAGTATCTGAACGTTATTTACTATTTTGCAACCTGTACAAAATACATTTGTTCAAATTGCGTATTCAGCAGAAGAAAGTTTAATTTCAAACGAGGATTCTGCGAAATCGAGAGTACAAGTAAAACAGTAATTTCATCGGCTAAAAAAGAAAATAATTATGACAAGACTACCTTTTTTTTAATTAATTTGTTAAGATACATACGGAAAATAGTTATTTTCTATATCCATAAACCTTGAAAGGGTTTGTGCGAATGTAGCACTTCACAATTTAAACAATTTTAGATAGTATAACGGTAAAACACAGCAAGAAAAAATAATAATTACAAAGTTAGTTCAAAACTACTAGTATAGTCTAAATTTGAACTGGTTTATATTCACAATAGCAAGTGGGCACGCATACAAAAGTTGCTCCACTTCTATTAGAAATAATAATATATTTGAATTACAAATAGAAGAAATGCAAACGAAGACATGTTATTTTTATTATTATAACAAAACATTATTTATATTTGATTGTCTTAATTTTACTACCGATTAATAATTTATTAAAATATATGTATTAAAACATAATTTGAATAAAAATTAAGCTTTTACTTATACATTGCTCAAAGTACGTATATTATAACATAAACTAAGAAATAAGTATAAATGTGACTATGAGTGTATGTGAGTTATTATAACTAATCATGGTGAAAAATTTTTTTGAAAAGCCGTTTGATGTTAAAATCTGTTATTTCATCACGGAGATCTGCGTGTATTTTATCATTAATTCATCACGGAACTATGTACTTCGTAGTTCGTTTTCCATAAAAGTTTGAAAGAAAACATTTTTCAGTCATGGGTAGCAAGGTTTAGGGCAACGGGGTCATCACTTAATAGACCCAAGCCAGGACTCTCACCATTGCCTCGGTCGCGCCAACGAGATCCTGCTGCGACGTCTGCAGCGGGTCATCGCGACCACGCGGATACCGGACGGTATCCTGGATGCCGGCATGCGTCCTCGCGGGAGACCCGCCCTGGGAGCTCCAAGCGCGTGCTATTGCCGACACACACCTCGCGGTATCGTTGGCGAGGGCGCGCGTGGAGGCCCCGCGGCTTGGGAGGACGTGAGGCGCATGCAGACGCAGGCATGGGAGACCACGTTGGAGCGGTGGGCACCCTAAGCAGGCTGCGGTGGAGGCAATCCGACCGGTTCTCCGAGGGTGGGTCGCTGACGTTCCGTCTTGTGCAGGTGCTTTCTGGGCACGGATGCGGGAAGTATCTGCACAAGATCGCGAGACGGGAGGCGATCTCCGCCTGCCACGAGTGCGGGGCGCCAGAAGATACGGCGTCCCACACGCTGGGACAGTGCGTCGCCTTCGAACAACAGTGGCGTACTCTCTCAGCGATCGTAGGAGAGGACCTCTCGCTGCCGAGCGTTGGCAACCCTATGCTCGGTAGTGACAGGTCCCGGCAGGCGATGGTCTCCTTTTGCGAAGACATAATGACGCAAAAGGAGACCCGCGGAGCGGGCCCGGGATGACGATCCCAACTTAGGCACGCTCCGGTGCAGGCGGACCGGAAGGCGGTTCATCCGCCTTCAAAGAGCTTCCGATGCGGAGCTGTCGGAGGATTTCCTCTGGCCAGTACGGCCTCGTACGCCTGGGGGAGGACTTCATGGTTTCAGCAGGGTGGGGCCACATCTCATACTGCTAACGTGTACATGAATGCAGTGCAGCAGTTATTTTCAGAAAAAAACATATCCCGAAACGGTACCATACCATGGCCGCCTAGGTCACCCGATTTGAGCCCATGTGACTTTTTTTTATAAAGATGCCTAAAATCTGTGGTTTACAAAACAAATCCGAGCAATTTGACACAACTTAAAGAAAATATTCGAGCTGAAGGCAGCAGGATTCCCCAGACGCTCTATAAACGCGTTTTTGAAAACATGCGTGCTAGACTCGAAGAGTGTGTCAGACTTGAATGCCGCCATTTACAGAACGTTGTTTTCAACTGTACTTGCTGAAGTCAAAATCTCCTAACGTCCATGAGCTACAAATATATTGTCAGGTTCATAATATAACGAACAACTGCAGAGGTCGAATTAAATAAAATAAATCATCTTTATTTCACATAAACCTACAAGAGGCACTTGTGACGGGTCTATATAATAATAAATCTACCACCGGATCGGAACGCGGCCGCACACTAAGAAGATCCGGCAAAAAAATCAGCGGGCTTGTCTTTATTTTTCTTACTTTAAAATATATTTACAATAATTTATGTAATGATACATTCTATTTTATAAGAGATAGGCATGAGGAGCAACAAATCCCTAGCAGTCTTATCTGTTAAATATTCAGCAACGTTATAATAACCCTTTTGATTCAGTTTACATTTAACACATTTCTTAAATTTATTAATTGGAAGTTCTTTCATATAAGTGGGAACTTTATTGTAGAACTATATACATAGGCCCATGAAAGAATTGAGGCATATAGTATCAAAGTCGGCAATCTCCAATCAGTGTCAAAAAAAAGTTAACAGTTGTAGATTCTATGTTTAATTCGTTATTTCTGTATATTACAACACTTTCAAAGATGGCAATCTCCCATAGAAAAAACGATTTCAATTCGTATGTCTCTAACAAAATCGGCAATCTCCACTTGTGTTTCTTTCAAACATGGCAGTCTCCGTTCCGGCCAATCAGGGCCCAGCATTTAGTATGGCGTCTGTCCTTACGGAGTGAAGAACTGTTCGTGGATAAATACAAGTTTTGCAGTGATTTTTAAATAAAAAAGTGCTGTAATTTGTAAAAACGGAAACTATGGATAATTTAGTTCAGCCCTGTTCACCTAGACAGTCTAGAAAAAGGAAAAGAACTCCAGAAAATTGAAAACAAAATGTGAAGAAAAGAGAGAGGTTTGTGTACTGAGATTTATTGTTTTGATACTTTGAGGAATGAAAATATATTACAGCAAATTTTGTTCTGAATATTTTTTTTTTATTATCTTAACTAAAAAGGGTAATAATATTGTATAAGTTTTTATTTTATTATTAGCTGTAGCCACGGGTTTACCTGCGTGGTATTTTTTTAATTTTAGCTTTAGTATCTTTTTAGCTGTAGGTATAGACATTTATTAAATATATATTCAAGAATAAAACAAAGTTTAAATTACAATGCTAACTATCGGAATATTTTCACTAATGAAATTAAATGTAAATTTTATAAAAAAATTACAAAAAAGATTTTTTTTAGCGCTTTATAATATAATAAAGAGGTATTTTTTCTACGTATTTAAAAAAAAATACTTTTTTTCTGTAGGCACTCATCGAAGCAATTGCCTGAACGGCCCAGATGTGGACACGACACAAAATCGTT
>NJDD01005455.1:0-11937 GCA_002245505.1 Calephelis nemesis
TTATATGCAAGCAAATGCGCTTCAATGGACTTCAATGGGCTTCAATCGAAGTCAGGAGCTTTCTTTCTAAATGAGAGGCAATTTGCGTAGTAGTGATAAAACTAGAGTCGGTGTTTTTGTAGTTTTGTTACGCTAAAACTATATTTACAACTGGTTGGTACATACAGGCTATACTAAAATTGCTGCAAAAATTATTAGAATTACATTGTACTTTGTTATGTTCATAAAAAAACTCTTTAGATTTATAACATTTTAACGTCGTGTCCAAATTTTACGTATTTGGTAGAAAACTAGTAGACCCGGCGAGCTTCGTATCGCTTGAAATTGCTAATAAGTGTATATCAGGAAAATAAGGTATCTTTGTTTTTGTTTTTGAAGAACATTTTTCAGGGTATTTTTTCATATGATTCTTCTACTGACAACTACAATAAACCAAAAAAATAGTGAACAAAAGAAGTCCACCGGTTTAGGCATGACGCGATGAGCACGTGAAATGGTTATTCATTTATATACCTATAATGTTATACGAGGGCCAAACTGAAAGTTTTTAGAACTGGCAACTTAAAAGCATTATATTAAAAAAATGTTTAAATTTTGAAAATAGAACTCTTTACCAATAATATTGAGTATTCATTTCATTCATTTGTCATTTGTTTTACGATTTGGCGGCAAATTGAAAATTGTCTGTGCACGTCAAAATGAATTTCTAAAACATTTTATGGACGCCGAAGAAGCAGTGGCTGCGTTTCAAAACGCCGTCGAAGAGACCCCTAAGGCCGAGTGGGCAAGGTGCTTTTCTCAATGGTTCCATCGAATGCAGCGATGTATTGATGTAAATGGACGCTATTTTGAAAAGTTATAATAAAACTAATAACTTGCTAGAATGCTTAGTTTTTGATTTTCTAAGAACTTTCAGTTTGACCCTCGTATACTCTTTTTTGGCAATTACAGTCTATTCTATGACAAAAATGAAAGTTATGATAATTGAAGGGTTGAGTTCGAAAACGGTAACGGTTTAACTGATTTTTAAAAAAAATGTATTTATTGGTACCTTTGGATTCAAAAGAAAACAATCTATCTATTGCCCTTTTCAAAATAACAAGAATCGCATTACATCTCGAGATATTCAGTGTTAAAACGGTCTAACTTACAGAGATGTTGAGATCACTAGTATAAAAAACATTGATTGTTAATTAAACCTTCATAAAATATCATAACTATATCAGTTCAAATATAAAAATGGATTATATCGCCAAAAAATCTTTTAACTTTTAACAAGCGCCATATTTCGGATGATTTTTTTTAGCAGAATTGAAAATAATGCTCCCAATGTTTAAAATCTATTTACGTCACATCACGTATTTGTTAGTGAAACCATTCTCGAACTGAACCCTTCAATTCGACGGGTCCTACGTAAACAGGTGCAAATGCAATTGCACAACTTTCCAGGAGCGCGATTCGTATGTTCTAATGCGTGTAACTTTAACATTATACAACGTACATAGTTGAAATTTTGAAATTGTATACTTGAATCCTTTAGAAAAAAAACTGCATTAACAATTTTCAATTATTTTTCAAACTTTAGGTAATAGCTGTACTTACACCCGCGTAGCTTATTTTTCTTAAAGTTTTACAACAAGTATACTGGTGTAAGTGGCACTTATACCAGTTTACAATGTTACATGTTTTATTACAATTATGGTAATAAAATGATAAATAATTACATAATATTATTTGCTTCTTATTTATGCATGCGAAAGCTAGTAAAATACAAAATATAACATTTTGTTAGACTTTTAACACTTGTATTAGTTTACGTGGTTCTGAACAGTACTTGCACGAGTTATCCATGTTCTACTATATCAATAAGCATTACATATTTTCGTGTTTAAATGAAACAAAAATATGCAGAAATCAAATGGTCTTATTTTTCAAAAAGAAGTAAAAGTTTAAGTGTATTGTAAAAATCAAACAAAATTATCTTTTAACTGTATTATTAGGCAGAAATAAAACTTACAATTTAATCAGTCTTTCAGACAAATAAAACATAAAAACATAATCGAAACATGCAAATACATTATTAAAGTAATTAACTTAACCCAATTTTATAAAACAGAAAGAATAATTAAAATATAAACTTTTTAAACATGAAACAATATTAGTCTCGAGTCTCGTAAATACTCTGGTTATTAGGTAGATCACCACCACCAACTCTATGCACTTACACCAGTTTTAAAAGTGCATGCGGTAGTGTCACTACGCGCGTACTGATGTGACTTCACTTGAACTCGAGCATCTTGGAGTTCCTGACCGCGTAGACTGGTGCAAGCGGCTTACACCAGTGTTAACTGTTCTTTGGCGCAAAAAAGTGTTATTTGCACCAGTTTACATATTTTTATCTTCAAAACTTACTGATTTTTGGAAATTATTTTTTCATGAAATTAAAGAATGGGTTGTTGAAGTACGAATGATGCAATAAAAACGTTTGTGACATTTTACTGCTTGTACCAGTTTACGTAGGACCCGTCGAATTATTATATGTATTTTTTTTGATATAAGTAAAATAATACGAACTCGCTTTAATAACGGGGCCTCCTGCAATCAAGAGACTGCTTAACATCTTTTTTTTACATCAAAACATATTCTAAGGACACGTTCATAAGGAATGTGACTTCTAACAAAAGGTGGAACAGTTTTGAATTTCATTTTAAAATCTCAAAACAAATGGTTGGTTGGTGGTTAGCGGCTTGGACTCGGCGTGTTGACGGACGTGTCGCGACGTTCTTACCGCTTCAATAGGTTCCCTGAAATCAAAACTTCTGCTATGTAAAATTGATATGAAAACTAAATATTAAAATACATTTTTATTTTAAAAATCTTTTTTTTAATCTGTTAAATGAGGAAAAATACGAAGTCCTGTTTTGAGACTAAAATAAAATGGCCACGTTAGTTATTTGCCATTCACAGTACGTTTGCCTCTTGCAAGCTACAAAGTAAGAAGGAAGATGGTTTATTCTAAACAGGGAAACCAAGCCAACACGGGAAAAATAGGATCTCCTTTTGGTAAGAAATATACGTCGCCCTGACACCACAAAGCTAAAACAGAAGTTACTTTTGCACATTAATTTTACTGTGTAACCTGTTCTTCAAAAAAAGCAATACGATAGTAGCAAGCATAGACGTGATTGCGCAAGAATATGTTAAGGTGATGATACTAAACCGTATGAGTTATCAGAAAACTTTGCCACCTAAACCTACCTACTTC
Organism: Calephelis nemesis; assembly: GCA_002245505.1. Classification (NCBI taxonomy): domain Eukaryota; kingdom Metazoa; phylum Arthropoda; class Insecta; order Lepidoptera; family Riodinidae; genus Calephelis; species Calephelis nemesis. The sequence continues at coordinate 3,266 of NJDD01005455.1, forward strand.
AGTCTTCCAATTTTGATACAATTTACATAGGTAGGTACTTATCTATCAATACCAAATTTACTAGCTATAAACTACTACATATCTATTTAAATTAAAACTACTACAGTTTTACTCTCCTGTTTATAATATTAAATTAACCACCTCTCATTACATGCCTAACAGTAACAATGTTTGTACGGTACATATATAAAAAGAACATTTTTGACAAATTTTGTTTATCCATCTATCTATCTGTTTGTTCCGGTTAATCTCTGAAATAGCTTGACTAAGTTTAGCATGTCTTCATTGCAAGGAAGTGATCTATTAAGGAATAACTTAGGCTACTTTTATTAAAGAAAAATTTAAAAATCATTTTTGTAGTTATATACATTTTTTGTTAATTTCCACGAAGACGAATTCGCGGGCACAACTCGTGTAATAGGTATTTAAATAAGGATATTCGTTAAATCGAACCCAGTAAAGTTTCAGCATCAATATACCTACATTCCGCAGTCCGACAGCTGTTTCAAACTGTGTTAGTGAATTGCATTCCGTGAGACTACATTGAAATACAATAACCAAGACACAGTTATACATTTACCGACAAAGATATTGTATGCTGAAGATCTGTCGTTTGTGATATTGTGATCTATCTGAAACCGGTGTAATAAAGCTGAAGAGTGAATGCGCTTATTTCAAAGACCACTAGTTCAAATTGGAACAAAGAATTTGTGCTGTGAATTACATTTATTAATCAAGGCTTACACTATATGTTTATACCTTCAAAACCGATGCAAGTACAAGGGGAACCGCGGAATATAGCTAGTTAATATATAAAAAGCGCTTGGTTAAAAATCTTAGTGTAGTTACTTAATATGAAGTGACTTGTATCTTACTTTTAGAAACTACTTAAGGCCCTACTTCACTTACAAAACAGTATACTTTTACACAATACTAGCTATTTACACGTGACTTCGTCAGAGTAGAATAGTTGCGATTTTCATACAAAGTTTCATCCTACAAACTAACTTATTTTTTACCTCAAATTTATAGATACATGCTTATCAACGAAAGACAGACTTCCGCATTTACAATATTAGTATGGCTGTATTTTTAAATATATACACATCTTTAAGAACCTAAATTGTAGAAAGAAATAAAGAAATGGAATGTCTATGTAGTGCCAGTAAGTATCAAATCAAGTGTTATCCAAAGGTGGAGTCAAAAGTCTCCGAAATCGGTGTGCTTGTATTGTGACCTTGAGGAGGTCTACACAAGAATTGCGTGAGAAAAAAAATAAAATGGTTCTTATGGAATGTTCTTTATAAGTACCCACAACGTGACAGTATGTAAAGGGAAATGAATGTGAAGGAAGCCAGGTCTGCCAGGATCGTGAGGTTTGGTACTCGATACTCTCTGCCTACTCCGTCAGGGACTTGGCGTGAAGATATGTACGTGTATAATTAAGTTTTAAAGCTACACCACACCTGACGATCGCACATACATATGTTCAAAACGATCGCGCGCATACACACATTCACAGAAATTAATGGCGCATAGATATACAGATACCCCCTAAGTTAAAATCCTAAGTAATTCAGACTTTCACGACTTCAAGACTTTAAAAAGCAACGCATCTTGATAATAGCTATTAATTAAAGTAAAAATCTATCTTCTCAAGTTTATTGAGTATAATTTATTACAAACAAAGTAAGCTACAGTGCTTTAACTGCTCTAAGTGAAGAGTCTATGGAACTAGTAATTATCGTTAACTGCTTCATCTGTTTTCAACGCAATCGATATTTAATTGTTCGGAAGCGTTTGTTTGTTTTACTGTCCCTTATAACCAAGACTGCCAATTTTATTGCACTTTCAGTGGACTAATTGCTATTGAAATTAGAACGAACTGAAGAAATTGTTTTCAAGAATTTAAAGTTATTTGGAGAAAAACAATTACTAACAGAAACAGCAATGGCCGCGAGGAAATTCTTTACCCACAGGTAATAGTTGCTATATTTATGTAACATATTAATTTTGTCACCGTTGGTAACTTTTTAACAGTTTTAGCAGTAAAAATGCGTAAGATCTGCCATCTCAGTCTTGGGTTGTCAAAATAAATATTTGCTTTAAAAGATTTGACCGCTTAATGTAATCACTGAAACCGATTAAACCGGCCACCAAGGTAATAGAAAATATAAATAAAAAATATAAAAATATAAAAGGCTGAAAATGGTCAGCATTGGAAACGTAAGTTTAAAAATCTATTGGGCATATAAAAACTAGATAATTTAAAATAATGAACAAAAATGGTTGTTCAGAATCTCACATTGGAACTTAAAAATCTTTTGTTCAAGTTTCCATACTAATATCATAAATACAAAAGTCTTTCTATCTGTTACGCTCTCATGGCTAAACCACGAGACCGATTTTGATGAAATTTTAAATGCAAATATTTCAAGCGTTGGTTACATTTTTTTTAATTTACTGCAAAATTTATTTAGTTTATTATTTTTATGATACCTTAATAAAACCCATTTTTCATAAAATGTATTTCTGCACCCCAAAATCATTCAGTCTCTGCCTGCTGGCTGACTGACAGAGGATTCTGCATAGTGGTCAGAGTTGAAGTTATCATGCTCATCGTCTTGATGCGTCATGATCTACGACTGTGCATTCTGACCGCGCACAACACCTTTGTGGAATCAATCTCGAGGGCGGTATTTCCTAACGAATGTTAGTTAGGAACCTTCAAGAACAGAGCGTACTCATTCCTCAAAGGTCGGCAACGATTGCCGTGGGCGGTGATTATCACTTTCCATCAGGTGACCTGCTTGCTTATTTGCCTCCTCTTGCATAAAGAAAACGGCAGTAATTAAAAAGTCATAAATAATTGTACAATACGTATTTGGGCTAAAAAATAAATAAATGAAGAGGCTAAATTGTGAAAATGAAACGTTGTTATTCGAAGTAACTAAATGAGGCTGATGAAGTCGCTGGCTAGTCCTTTTATAAATCCACAAAACGTATGGTTTTATACAATTCACCTTTTTTTACCATTATATCACCCTATGTCGTCAGAAGCCCAACCATTAAAGACTAAGACACGGAAGCGGGATTCAGCTCAGATTCCGCGAAAATGCCTTCTTGTGTAGCAACGGATTCGAATTTCTCACGAACAGGTAATTCGTCTGCTTGTTTGCCTTTCAATATCATAAAGTATGTGTGTTCCTGGACTGTTTCTGTTGATTTCTGTGTGGTTTAAAAGGACAATTGGACCCGGTCACCACTGATATAACAACCTATCACCAAATTATGATAGTTTACGAGATTTGTACTTTAATAACATTTTTTTCTTAGATCGCCTCTATGGACTAGCGGTCCGGAGTCTTGAGGGACAAAGATACAAAAATAAAAATTGTGAGTACAAAAGGCGAACTTAATGCTAAATGCATTCTCTCTCAGTCAACCTTTAGGCTAACAGAGATCAAATAATATGCGCGCTTGTTCGCTGTCGCCATAAAAATACAAAATATGTTGCATACTTAAGAACACAATTGACTAAACTTAAGTTCCTACGATACTTTGAATTATTTTTGTTCAGTGAAATCAAAAGTTGGTCAATATTTTTCATTTAAAAGGAAAAAAATCTCGCTATCGCACCAGGAGAACCCACTTCACGAGTAGTTAGGACTTTTATAAAGAAATAAAATTAATAATTGTCTCCATTCAACGGTACTATTTTGTTGCTTTGTCGAGCGCGGAGACAGCGAAGATCGGTAAAGAAATGTGTGCGTTCCGAGATACCTTTTTGTATCAAACGAGGATTTAACTTATTAAATAATATTTTTTATAAATGTTAAAATATTTGCACACCAAAATATGGTAGAATATGTTGTGTGCGTGCGTGCGGGCGTGCGTGCGTGCGTGCGTGCGTGCGTGCGTGCGTGCGTGCGTGCGTGCGTGCGTGCGTGCGTGCGTGCGTGCGTGTGTGTGTGTGTGTGTTAAATATTTTTGTAACATCTAATTTACACACATACTTCTGCAAATAAATAATTTTCTTTCTTTCTTTCTTTCACTGAAATGGTTCAGCAAAACTCTCGTATAAGTAAAGCTAATTGTAAAGTTAAAGATTAACACGGTCTTCCCGTTAATCGTCCCGTGTCACCATTTTTCCCCATTAACTAAGTCATCTGTATTACATTTGATAGTAGTAAGGGGATAGTATATTTGACTTCCTACCAGACAATTTATAAGTGGCAACTACATATTTAATAGGTCCAATGGGATAACTGGTAAAGTACTGAACCGTCAGTCAGCTTGTCCGGGATAAGATCTACCGCTTTGTCTATTTCTGTATCATGTTCCTGTCCTCTACCTCGATTTGGTTTTGGTAGACTTGCACAATAGGCCTATCACCTGAAACACAGGGCAACGACGATGGTATTTTGAAAATCTTTCAACTGATCACATTTCAAATTGTGTGATATATATGTCTGTATTTCTGGGTTTGTTTATTAAATATTTTCTTCTATTTAAATATTTATTTCCAATGTGACGTGGATTAACAGACATGACACAAGCATATAATTTGGTTAAATCAGAATAAAAGAAAGAAGTTTCACGCCCATTAACCTGTCAGCTTATGAGGAGGTACAACAAGGGCTCAACCATCAGTCGAAGATAGTCAATCCTACAATGTGATATTACAAAGCAAACCTGTTGCCAACGGGCCACTTATTCTGTCAAACGTTATTTCAATTCGGTTATTCGACTCGTTAATCGAACCCGAGGCCTTATGGACCGTCCAACACGTGACAACTAGACCATAGAAGCAATATATTAAATTAAATATCATTATTTCACCGTATTTTTGACAAGATGAATAGATGTTGGCAATTGACGGTTTAACCCCTAACCCTAATAAGGAGTGACTGCTGCTGCTATTAGCTCAGTAAATACACGGTCCCAAAGCTATCGGCAGTTCTATTGTCAGTAAAAGTATATCACTAGTGCGTATCTCACAGCTTGTGTAAATTCCAATTAATATCTTGTGAAGGTATTTCGGAGATCTTCTTGGATAAAGCCATTATCCTACGACTTATTGTTATCTCCCTTTTGTTGGCTTCTAACCATTGTTCGAACGAAATAAAGATTACTATTGCAATTGTCTCTTGCACAATTGATGATATTAAAACAGTTATTAAACCACAGTTTCCGTATGTTATAAACATAGACTAAAATACTCCAACATTTGTAAGGCTAGTGTCGCCTTAACTCCACTCGGTTGGAGTGGAAGTAGGCGAGGTACGTTTTCAATTCTCGACGGCGACTGGCATTTGTGTGATGAACGCAGATGTCTGTATTTCCGTGTGTGGATGTTTATTTTACACTGTTTTTATTTAAAATTTCTATGTATTGGTATCGTTGACTAACACCATTTATTACTAATGCATTGCCAACCTCTCGGTTCTTACAACTTCACTGGGCCTCGTATCTGACTAACACCCGTAGCACTGGGTTACTTTGGGTTAGATAAAAAACAATGACAAGTTTCCATATATCTATTTTAGTCCAATAAAAACACCTTGTACCTATTTTAAATAATACCATATTACCAAATCTAGTCTTTTTTGAGTAAAACTTTTATTTAGTTAGTAGAAGGATAATAAATATTTAGGTCTTATATAACAAGTGTACCTAGTTGAATTTTACTGCATAGCCTGGTCATAACAACTTTCACTGTCAGTTTGCATTTGTCTAAAAAAAACTAGTATTGACAAATCCATAACAAGTAATTACCGCTATCTTACTGCAGCTACAAAATAATTTCAAGCTAAAACAACTAAACTACGAAAATCGGGAAGTGGGTCAAATTTAAATTGCAAGATGGAAAAACTAAATCAAAGATAATAAATGCATCGACCTAATAAATCCAAGAAAGAAATTGGAAATTATAAAATCTTTCGTCAGTCAACGTATGAAATTATCAGAACACAGTAAGAAACAGAATTCGAATAATAATAAAGGGTGAAAGGCTAATACGTCAGAAATGAAGGATTTCGTAAAGATCAGGCTCAAATAAACAAACGAGTTTTCGAAGAAAACTGCTGTAAAGTTTAAACCTTATGGGGTGTCTATTACTTTTTGTGTTATTTAAGGATTAAATTATTTTTTTCTCAAAAAAGTTACAATTTGTGGGATTTTTAGACAAAGACTTAAGATTGTTCAGAAAGTAGATTAGAATCAAGTGCACTGTGCTACATTCGCGAAATCTTGTTTTATATTAATATGTACGTTCTGCCGATTTGTTCCACATTCGTCCTACAAAGTTTCGCCCCACGTCAGAAATCCGTGGTCGTCCTACATTTTATTCCCGTTTTGTCCTAAAAAATGATTTTCTACTTATTATTATAATTTCGTCCCGTTTTGCCCCAGATTATATGCTCGTGTTCTGCCATACTTTACATACTGGCACACACGCTGACACACACTCACATACAATAATCAGTACAAAATAAACTAAATAAACCTGATGATGGGTGCGATCTTGCATATTTACACACATATCTTCACTTCAAGTCCCTCTGTAGAATAGGCACAAACTATAAGATACTTAGTAAACGAAATTCACAGGGTCAGCTAGTTAGGTAATAAAAGTATTACCAGTCGAAACATTGAAGTCGAGGAATCAGGAAGTAATAAATAGCAAAAAATATTTTTCATATATGAAATTTTGATGGTGTGTTAAATGTTATTGTCTAATATAATGCTGAGTGTAGCAATATTATGTTCACCCGACAGCATCTATAGCTGCGTCTAGACGTGACTCGCTCTACAACAGCCTCTAACAACCAAACTAACTTGTATGTTACCTCGTAATACTCCATAAATTGTTCTCTTATTTCAATCTTGCTCCCCAATAAAATCGCTGGATATATATTGTAAGGAGCTGTGTTCTAGTGCTGTAAGTGTACACATAAGTGACACACGGTCATAATATAAGTGAACTCTCGTCAATGGAACTGGAACACAAAAGTGGATTTTATAATAAACGATAACTTTAAAAAATATTTTTGTTTTAGTTTTAAAATGTAATTATAAACATAACATACAGTAATATAAGTATTTTATTGCAGATACGATAATTTCACAAACCGTAGTAATATTCGAATTGAATTTTTGTATTACTTTATCGAAAGTAAAAAACAAAATTTGAGTACATAAGTATTTGTAATTTAATACTCTTTCAATCCGTTTTAAGTCAAATTCAAATAATCGAAAAACACCATATTTCAGTTGTCATGAGATTGAAACAGCACATATGGGACAAACGCACACTTAAAACTACTAAAATGTCTCTAGTCTATGGCTACCTTTTATTATCAGGAGAACTACGTTTCGCTGTTATAAAACTCGAAAAAGGAAAATATTCTTAATTTTAGCATATTTGGTTTGCCATTACTCGGTCAATAGCCAACCAATTTTGATGGTTCTTTTCTATAAAATTAGGTGACCATGTTTCCGTATTAGTTTAATTATGATCCGGCCAGTGGTATTTGAATTATACTTAACTAGCGGCCGGCCCCTGCTTTGCACGGGTATAAAATATACATAGAAACGTTTCTCTTTAAACACTTTATTTACTAAAAAATACTGTGTCGAAATTCATTGCGTATTTTGAAAGATTAAATCATACAAAGGGACATAGGGACAGAGAGCGCGACTTTACTATACTATGTAGTGATAGTGCATATTTTTTGTTTATAAAAACTACTAGTAGAATGTTGACAAAATTTATGTGAGATCATTTTGCTATCTTTTGAAAAAAGATTCACCAAATCGCGACGTTGTACTTGAAATAGTGGGAGTCGGCTTCTGCAGTTTTAATATGCGTGTAATTACGTCACATAAAAAGAAAAAAAAAAACTTGAAAAACAAAAGACATTTAACTGATCAATGAGCAGCATATTCACCTATTCACGCTTAGGATGTTGATTTAAGTTGATCAGGGCAAATATTGTGATGCGGACGACACACTGGTCGTAGCCAGGGGGAGGGACCTGGGTGAGACGTTGCGGCTGGCGGAGGTGGGGACAACCATCGTCGTCGGCCGCATACGCTCCCTGGGTCTGGAGGTGAACCTCCTCAAGACCGAGGCCCTATTGTTCCATGGGCCTCGGGGGGGGACCCCCTCCAGGTACGCGGGTGGTACTGGACGGGGTCCGGGTCCGGCTTGGGACCCAGATGAAGTACCTGGGTCTCATCCTGGACGGGAGGTGGACTTTCGGGGCACATTTTGTCCGGTTCGCCCCGAGAGTCCTGGGAGCCGCCGCTGCATTGGGGAGGCTGTTGCCCAACGTGAGAGGCCCGAGCGCCATCTGCCGATGGCTGTACTCCGGCGTCGTACGGAGTATGGCCCTGTACGGGGCCTCTCGCTGCTCGCTGTCAACGCTATGCTCGGTAGTGACAGGTCCTGGCAGGCGGTGGTCTTCTTTTGCGAAGAAGTCATGACGCAAAAGGAGACCGCAGAGCAGACCCGGGAGGACGATCCCAATACGGGCCCGCTTCGGCGCAGGCGGACCGGGGGCACAAGAAGGCGGTTCATCTGCCTTCAGAGTGCTTCCGATGCGGGGCTACCGGGGGGAGTCGGGGGACTTCTTCTGGCCAGCACGGCCTCGCACGTCTCTAGTGGC
>NJDD01005456.1:0-16860 GCA_002245505.1 Calephelis nemesis
TATTAATTTGAATATTAATTATTTGGGTAATGTAACGATTTTACTTCGTTACAACACAATAGGGTTATTATGGCGACAGGAATAGGTAAAGCGGTGGATCCCTACTCGGGCAAGTTGCTGCACAGCCCTCTATCACCAGTGCTCTTGTTGATGATTACCTATATTTTACCCAGTGCTCCCCTCTTACGAGCTGCTTGGCTAAGTCGCAGATGGTATATTCTACTTAGCAGACCTGGATCAAAAGTATCTTCACGCCCATATCCCCGAAGAGGTAGGCAGAGGCACAACCAGGGCACCCACGACTAGCCGAAGATACTAAGTCCCATAATGTGATAGGTGGCAAGTCTATCGCCAACTGGGCACGTTTCCAATCCCGACCAACATTTTTTTATTAGAAAATTTGAAAAATCCAACTTTCTTTTTGTTGGTCGACCCGGGATTCGAACCCGAGACCTCATGCAGTCAAGTCCAACACTCGGACCGCTCGACCACAGAGGCGATCCACAGACCTGGATCAACACGGCCAATAGAGTTTTTGCGAAATGGTTTGGTTTAACTGCATTATTTGTCTGTGCTTCTTAACATCAATGCTCGTCACCATCATGTTTCGGTTAGGCAGGGTAACATTGTGCCATGCGGAGACTTGATATGATTTTTTTGCGTATATGCTTATATAGGCTGTTAATATTTCTAAATTGTCTGTTCCAAAAGAATTGCATGATATTAAATTTATATATACCGTACACTATGAAAAAATATATTTTAAAAGACATACTCAGAGATATACATTATTGATTATTTAGTAATTAAGTCGAAATTATTAAAAAAAATGAGAGTTGGTGACAGATTTAAAGTTAATATAATTGACGTCTCTTAACGCGACCGGTATTTTGTGTTACGTTATTCCAAAAGTGTAAGAAAATATTTGCTATATTTTATTTAAGTATTGATAATCCTTTACAATCAACATGACCTGGTACCTCGATCGGGAGCTGTGGATTTTTGTAAATTAAAATTAAAGAATCATAGATGAAAGATTGACAAAGCAGATATACAATGCGAATGTGGATGGATGTAGTTACCCGGGGAGACCAAGGCTGACATTTCACGATCAGATCAATCGGATATTATCCGAGGGTGGTGTCAAGAGTCTCCGAAACCGGCGTGTTTGTATGAAAAGGGTAATTAATGTGAAGGAAGCAAGACAGGTTTGTCAGGATCGTGAGGTCTGGCACTCGATACTCTCTGCCTACCATATAAGGGACTTGGCGTGAAGATATGTATGTATGTATGTAAAAAAAATAGTTTGAGTTTGAAAGTTACAGAAGCTCCACGCGATGGCGATTGGATAAGGCCCATTTCACACACTTAACGCAAAGACCTGAAATAATGATGACTGTTACTTCCAACTAAAACAAACTACGATTTAATATTCTATACAAATTCACCCCTTAATTATCCTGGAAAACAGTTGACTACGTGCACGAAATAGCAAATAACCTTAACAAATTGTTAAGCCTACTAATAATCATAGAGATGGTACAGTCAGAGCAACCATACTAATATTATATATGCGAAAGATTGTATTTTCATTCTACAACCGAAAAATATTATGGTTTGTTTTTTTAAGCTATTTCATAGCTTCTATCGCGGGCCTTGAGCGTGGAGACCGAATCCAGGAATTCCGTAACGAAAATAACCTAACACCCTCCACTCCGACCGGCACCGCAATGATACTTTTTAGTTTTGCCATCTGTCTATGAATAGTAGATCTTTTGATAACTTTGATCACGCTTGTCTCTTTAGTTCAGCAACTCGCGTCTAGGTTGCATTCGTTATATCGGCGTTACTGCGCATGCATAATCCCCGTCTTCGCCTCGCAATCTGACTCATACGTGCTTATGCAATAGCTTACCGCGACAGTCTCCGAGTGCCCCACTTTTTTTATGCGTGAAGATTTTTAAGAAGCTGAAAAATAACGTAGGATTGTTTATATCCCGTTATCTAACCAAATTTCAACAAGAAGCTAGCTTTCGAAGCCGCTCAACGCTACCAGAAACTTATCGCACAGAAATGTGTCACTAGTAGTTGCTAAAATTTGTTATATGACCCACAACTCTAATGAATATCAAAACTTGAAAAAAACGTTTAAAACACTTCATTTTAAACTTAAAAAACACACATTTAATTGCAAGAGCTGGGAATCAAACCCAGGAAAGTAAGAACTTCTGGTCCAACACTGGACCACTAGAGTACAGAAGCGAAATTATATAATATCTGAATTAAAGCTATCAGTCTCAATTTTGGACCTGACATCCTCATTTCGCAAGAAGACAGTAGTGATGATTCTGCTGTTCACAAACTTAACTTATTCTAGATGCATGCTATCTTTTTCAAATGAAATAAAAACAAAAGAGATGGAATATTTAAGGCATGTCAGATTAGTTTGGACATGTCAAATTGTGATGTTTTTAATCAAAATTTTCCGAGTGATAGATTAAACGTCAGACTAATCTAACAGCGCAGAAAAGTGTTTTGTCTCTTTCCATTACTTTTGCTGAAAGAAGATAGCGATATTTTAAAATTAGTTTAGTGAGTCCGCAATAAAAATACTATACACGTATATACACGTCTGTTTTCAGTGTAGTTAAAATTAATATTTAATTTATTATTAATCTAATAACACATCCAACCATTTGAAATTATGATCTTTTGAAATTAAGGAGCAGTAAACAAAGAAGGTTAATATTTAAGCTTAAAACTTGCCTTCATCTAAGACATGTAAGAAACTCCCAATGAATCTTAAACAATATTTCACAAAAGGATTACATTGTACGAGTAAACTCTATAATCCTGCAGCCTCGCAACTACGAGTACACTACAAATATAATTAATATATGTGAAATGTGGTCTTATTAAGGTTCAAAGTTTAAATTAAAATTATTTTTATGGTATTGGAGGGCAAACAAGCAGACGGATTTCCTGATGGTAAGTTAGTCAGGGGCTAGCGCACAAGCGTACCTACACCGACCACTGAGACTCAGATTCGATTCCCGACGGAAGCTGGCATTTTCAAGTGTAGGTGTTTATTAAATTTATTTTTGTATCTATGTAAATATTTCCCTGTAAGTATCGTTGAATAAAGCAACATACAATTTGCATACTTTGAGCTTAAATTCAATGTGTGTATCTTGTCCAGGGATATTTATTTATATGAAGGCGATTGTATTGACATTTTTAAACGAGTCGAAAAAAGTGGATTAATCAATAAATTTGACTGTATGTTGTTTGTATGTTTGTCACACAATTACTAGGCTAATAACGAACTTATTCTGATGGTTCTCTTTTGGTAAAGTAGTTCTTTTTTTTATAATATTGGAAAGCAAACAATCAGACGGATTTACTGATGGTAAGAAATTCACGTCGCCTAGAGACACCAAAGGTGGTAATGATGCGTTGCCAACCTAAGGCCGGGATGTAAGGCCTCGAGAAAAAGTCAGTTTACCGGCTACCTTGCCCTCCAACCGGAACACGTCAACAGCAAGCACTGACTTTATGGCGGCAGGAATAGGTACGGCGGTGGTGCTAATCCAAGCGAGTCGCTGCGAAACTCGGCTACCTAGTCATATGTCACAGTAAGCCTATGATGTTCTTTACGAGCTGCCTGGTAGGATGGCAGATGGTCTTCTCTAAAAAGGAGCCCGGACCAACACATTGACAGTATTACTCCTTCACCACTACCCACCTTCTTCCTTACTTCTTGGTGTATAGCAAGAAATGTTGGAGTTGCTGTACTCGTAGCAGTTGCTTAACTTACACAGGTGTCTTCAATCGAAGTATGGAACTGAGAGTTGGTTATGTCAGAAAATGCAAATGCTGTCTGCAACAACTGCTATTTCTACAACGTTGTCTGTGTCAAAATCTGTAATTCGAAAAATTTTGATTAAAACGTTACGATTGGACATGTCCAGACTAATTTAACAAGCCTTAAATGTTCTATCTCTTTTGTTTTTGTTTTATTTGAGAAAGATAGCATGCATCTATCCTTTCCCCGTGTTGTTCCGGGCTCCTTTGTAGAATAGACCATCTGCCTTGCTTGCCAGGCAGCTCGTAAAAGGCGAGCATAGGCTTACCATCACTAACACCGTGACATCCGACTAGGTGGTAGAGTTTGGCAGCGACTCACCCGGATTGGTACTACCGCCTTACCTCGCCAAAACATCATGACGTGTTCCAGTTCGGAGGGTAAGGTAGCCTGTAAACTTACTTATGCTCGAGGCCTAACATCCCGACCTCAGGTTGGCAACGCACCATTACCACCTTTGGTGGCGTGAATTTCTTACCAACAGGAAATCCGTCTGCTTGTTTGCCTTCCTATAACATAAAAAAAAATCTAAAATAAGTTTAGTTTGTGGCAGCTGAATCGTCACCAGTTGCATACCTTCAAGACCATTTAGCGATTTTGTTACCATAACTATGAACGTGTAGTTGGGCACACGAAAAATTAAACACTTATATGATACTAGCTCTCCCGGCTAACTTCGTACCAACTGTTAATTTTTATGGGGGCAAAGAAAGTATTGCTTTTTCCATTTTCCCAGCAATTTTTCTATTTTTTTTCCATAAGAACCTTCTTCGGACAATAACTAGCACAACATGAAAAGAATTAACCAAACAAATTATTCGTTTAAAAGCTTCGCGCTAACCAACACATTAAGCAAATTATTTTTATATTATAGACTAGCTGTAACGGCGAACTTCGTTTCACCTGTTCAGTTTGTATGGGAAAAAGTAAAATGTTGTTTTTCTTAGTTTTCTCGCAAGTTTTGTCCTTATTCTTATCTTTTAAACCTTCCCTGGACTTGAACAAATAATTCAAAACCAAAATTAGCGAAATCGGTTCAGCCGTTCTCGAGTTTTAGCGAGATTAACGAACAGCAATTGATTTTTATATATTATAGATTATACGGTCGGTAAAGTAGTTAAGGAAACTCATAGATGTGAATGACTTCACTCAAGTATGAACTTTCTTTATCAAAAATTACTCAACGGGATTAAGAAAATTTTCCCTTCAAAAATTTCGAAAGTAATAGGAAGTATCTATCTATGAATAAAAACACATTAGATGTGATTGAAAATAAAAATTCCGGTATAGGAAAATACACAAGAAAATGAATAAGGAAAAATTATAATTGAAATACGCTGACAGAAGCCCCGTCAATGCAGACGATAACCGACAACTGCAGTCTTTTGAGTGATTTCCAAGAAAATAATCTTGGTCCGTTAGAAAGAAAGGCTGATTGTTGAAACTTCTTGACATTTCTTTCAATCAAAGTTATGGTATTAAATCACAAAGTTCTTAAATTCTTTGTCAAGTCGATTTCCAAATCTTTCGGACAAGAAGCCAACTAACTACTTGCTAGTTAACCCTTAAGGGCCACTTGCACGTTCCTGGCACGTCGACAGTTTAACTCAGTATTAAATGTAACACTGAAATGTGCAAGTGGCCCTAAGAAAATTGTTTTTTATAGATAACTCTTTATATTATAACACTGCTAAGATATATAGTTGCATAGATGACGAAAACAATCCTTAATGCGGTTTCAATATTGAGTCAGAATGTGACCTAATTTAGTATAGGACTTTTAAAAACTTTACTACATACGCCCACTTAACATTTTTACATTTTTTTAAATATATATACACCGATTTCTCCCTGGTTTCTGGACCGATTTACGAAATTCTTTTTTTTTGATGCGGATTAGTTTCGAATTGATCCTATAAAAACTTGATGCAAATAGGCCCAATAGTTTTTTATTTTATACACATTTTTTTATTTATTTTCACCTATTCCGATGACTTTTTTTATTAAATTTAAACATATCAGCAATAAACTTAACAAACTATTAAATAAAAATAACTACGTTACTTAAAACCAACTTCAAACTTAAAAATATAAAAAATAACATTTTTTATTTTATTTGTTATTTTTATCGTTGATATGATTTAATTAAATAATCTTTATAGCACATGAGTAGGAACTATTACTACTACTGATATCTTTATTATACATTATTATTATTTATTATTATCTTACTAATATCTTTATAGCATATTTCTGATTGCAGATGTGTCTGCAATCTCGTCACTAAGTCACCTAACGGGCAATATTAATAATCAATCCTAATCCAAAACTTGCTGTCCAAGTTTGATATTTTGATCCATTTTTATGTTATCGCTTGCCAATAACAAATCTGTGGACTAGATAACTATGGCAATTAGGTATGAGATAGGCCGTCGGATACGCAGCTATCTAGATTGCTTGCAATCCATTAGATTGAGATACATTATTAACATTGACCGTAAGTAGATTAAATTTACTGACGAGATTTGATTTAGTTTTATGAAAATAGGTATCTGGATAGACGAAAGTTTTTTATCTACAAAAAATGCTCATGTAATGGCTCTATCTGAATATTTTTATGGGAGCAAACTATTACACATCAAACAAAAAATGAATTACATTTTTTGGAAGTCGGTTAACAATCAAGACAGTAGAGTTAAAGAACCCCCTCCACAAAATACTACGTCATCAGAAAACCAAAACCTAGGCAAATAGGCAAGTTTCAGTAAAAGCATGTCGCCTATTTCATACTATAAAAATGAATCGCAAAATGTATTAGTAAGCGCATAACTTCCGAACAACTGGATCGATTTGGCTAATTCTTTTAATATTGTGTTAGTTATTATCAGAAGGTTTTTATGAAGAGAAAAACCGGGAAAGTTGCTGGGAAAATGAGAAAAATAATACTTTATTATTTCCCACAGTGTACGAGAGAAACAAAGTTCGGCAGGACAGCTAGTAGACAAATATTTTTATATTTTTGCGCCCCAACAATTATTTCAACACTGCGTGGCTGACTGGTAGATAATGTTATTAAGTTAACAATTGCACAGTATTTGTATCCGATTATAATATTACAAGTGCGAAAGTTTGTATGTTTATGTTTGTTACTCTTTTACGCAAAATCTGCTAAACCAATTGTCATGAAATTTGGCACACACAACTTCGGTTAAAACATAGGATAGTTTTCATCCCGAAAAATGTTCCTGTGGGACAAGTAAACACGTGGGCAACGCCGTGGGCAACAGCTGTTATGAAATAAATTAAAAAATAAGGGCGACAATGATGCGTTGCCAACTAGGACTGGGATTTTGACCTAGGACCCTCTACACTAGTACATGATAAAAATCCATAAACCTCTACTACCTAGTCCAGTCACGATGAGAAACGATGCTTGCGTCTTACAAACTGCTTGGTAGGAAAACGGTAGGAAAACAGTTACACTTTAATGTTTTAATCTTATTAAGTTATTAAGTATCTTCACGCTCACATTCCCAAGATATAGATATAAGATATAAGACGCCCATATTCGAAGAAGTAGGCAGAAGCACAACAAGGACACCCTCGGCTAGCCGAAGACACTAAGTCCCACAATGTGATACGTGGCAAGCCTATCGCCAACCGGGCACATATCCTATGCTGAGCAACATTTTTTTAAAATTGGAAAAACCCAATTTTCTTTTTGTTGCCTGACCCGGAATTCAAACCCGGAACTTCATGCAGTCAAGTCCAACACCTGAACCTTTAGACCACAGAGGCGACTATTCACACTTTTTATTATAAAATTAATTAAACACGTTTTCCTTTAGTTGTCCGACACGGGAATCGAACCTGACTTATTAAAATCAAGCCCAAAGACCGCTGCACCACAGAAAATCGATGTAATAGTAAACTATCTTAAAAGTGCTTTAGATTTAAGCTAGACGGTTTTGAATATAACATTTCCCACTTGAAATATTTCAGCAAGCACTGGAAACTAAAGTGAGATAAGATAGGGGTAATTTCAAAAGTGCCACAATGTTCCCAAGTGACAAAGGTTACGTGACCCCCCAAGTGAAGTGTGCGTAGCGTAATTCAGTCTAGACGCTTAGCTTGCATTTTGTCTATGTGATGTTGGCATAGATGATCTGTCTTATCTGTGACATTGTTTCATTCTTTGGTTTGTCTAGCTTTTTAACTCTTAAAAACTAATAAGTTTTCCACCGACTTCAAAAAGGAAAACGTTCTCAATTCTCTCAATCTCAAAAAGACAATATGAGTATAAATTTTAAAGAAAGAAAAAAATCTTAGTTTTTAAATTACTTAAATTGTCTTCTTTACCCTAAGGTTGTCTGGCAGAGATAGCTCTGAAGCGATAAGACCGCCTTTGTGCACCTAAGTTAAATATTATTACAAGTGTAAGAGTGTTTTTTTTTTTGTAAATTTTGGTGCATAATAAAGTGTATATAATGAATGAATCATTCAAAATTCGCCCAGATAGACAGTTGATCCCCGATGGGCAGGCATTTGTGATATAAACATTTACATAAGAAAAATATTTAAGTCGAACATACAACCTCGTTTTTTAAAGTCGGTTAAAAAAACAGACATTTTCATTAGAAAATTCATGCCCCTGTCAAAGATCGTACTCGAGGCTAACGTTAGATTGAAAGAAAAAATTGACCCGAGGCTTGTCGACTAACATCCCTAAAAACTAATTTCGTAGATATTAATAATAACGCTGCGCTGAATCCCTTGTTTTAGAGAACATTTCAAACTCAAATTACAGTACAATGTTTGCAAATTAAACTGTTTAGAAACTATTTTAGATATTGATACTAATTATTGGTTACATGGAGTATTTATTTCATTTATTATGCATTTCAAATAACACTGGTACATTTCCGCAGCTCGTAAAATGCGAGCATACGCTTACCGTCACTGGTATTGTGACTGACTAGGTGGTAGAGTTCCGCAGCCACTCGTCCGGATTGGTATCTACCATCGTCTTCCTTATTGCCGCCGCCATAACGTCAGTGCTTGCCGTTGACGTATTCCAGTTGGGGTAAAAGGTAGATGGTAATCTTAGGAGGCCTAACACCCAGGTTTCAGATTAGCAAACGCACCATTACCACCTTAAAGGTGGTAATAGTTGGGTGTCTATGTCTATGTTACACATACTTCCAAACTAACATAATCAATGTCTGTCTTTCTGTAAGTCTGATACGATTTCGTTTTAATGGATTTTGATGAAGATTGATATGCATATAATTAAATACCTGTGTTAAAATACAGGTACCTTTTTTAAAAAAGCTTTTTTAAAAAACATTGACGTAGTCGCTAACAAACAACTAATGAGTAAATAAACTGAAAAAGGACGTGTGGCACTCGGAGACTGCCGCGGTAAAGCTTTTGCATAAGCAGGCATGAGTCACCAGATTGCGGGGTAAAGAGGGGGATAACGTATGCACTATAACGCCGATACAACCAATTTCACCTAGAGGCGGGTTGCTAAACTAAAGAGACAAGCGTGATCAACGAGCAATTCATATATATATATATATAATTGGAATCTCGGAATCGGCTCCAACGATTTTCATGAAATTTAGTATATAGGGGGTTTCGGGGCGATAAATCGATCTAGCTAGGAATCATTTAGAAAATGTCATATTCGTGTTTTATTCGTGTTTTATCGACTTAAACTTACTTTTTTAACAAATAGGAGGCGTTTGAGTAGTCCCAATTTATTATGACTCTTTCTGACATCTATTGGCGAATAATAATACTATTTTTTGGCGAATAATTAAAGTTCCAGCAGATGGCGTTGTTAAGTAACGAAGTCCGTTGTTAAGTAACGAAGTCAATGATTGTTTGCTTTTAGGTTAGACTAATTGTGTAATTCGTACTTAAATATAATTTCCAAAAAACACAATTTATAAAAAAACACAAAAAAAATACCTTTCATCCAGGTACTAAATATTAAATAAGTATTTACAGACAACTTACACAAATTGAATCTAACCCCAAAGTAAGCAAGTTATATGCTTGCGTTATGGGTGTTAGTCAATAGTATCGTTGACTAACTCAGAAATACATGGACAGATACCAGAATATATTTAATAAACACCCAGACCCGGAAATGCAGACATCTAAATATTCATCACACAAATGCCTGCTCCCGTCGGGAATCGAACCCGAACCTCGCGGTTGGTCAGTTTATTTAGGCGTATACGCTAGCCACTCGACCAACGAGACGATACTATTTATCGATAGATGGCAAAACTAAAAATGTGCCTGTCGGAATGGGGGGTGTTAGGTTGCTTTCGTTACGGAATTTCGGGATTCGGTCTCTACGCTCAAAGCCCGCGACAGAAGTTATGCAATAGCTTAAAAAAACGAATCCGATTATTCAATTTACAGATGGTTGTTCGTGAAACTCGATCGCTAGTTTGTGTTCCACTAGAATCGCAATCGGATGGTATTTGGATTGAATCGTATAATTGATTTGTAATCTAGCGCCGCCTCCTGTGCGACACGCACGTATTCAATTACACATTGTTGATTTACTGAAGGCTCTTGAAAATTGAGATGTAGCTAATCTGATCTGCAATGTTTATTGACCGTTGGCCGAGTAGCTAGCGTACACTCCTAACTACACCGACCAACCGCGAGGCTCGGGTTCGATTTCCGCTTGGAATTCGTGTAATGAACATTTAGATGTCTGCGTTTCCGGGTTTGGGTTTTTTAAAAAAAGTGTCTTCACGCCCATATCTGCGAAATGGTAGTCAGAGGCACAACCAGGGCACTAACGACTAGCTGAAGACACTAAGTCCCATAATGTGATTAGTGGCAAGCATAATATCGCCAATCTGTCAATTTTAAAATCCCGAGCATAATTGGAAAAACCCATTTTTTTGTGGCCCCAACCGGGATTCGAATGTCCACCTGCCATAATATACTTAAAGTGAAGCTTGGGTATGATTTTAGGAAGATCTTAAATATGTTTCCTAAACCTTGGACCACGACAATTGCGTTCACTGACAGTACAGCGATAATAAAAGCGAAGGAGTAGGTCCTATTCCGGCAAGTTATTTCAGGACTCTGCCATTAAGGTTAGTTAATTATTGAATAATCTGGTCATATAAATTACGACTTTATATAGTCAGTATATTCAATTATAGTCGGCGGAGTCGTTACATCCCTACGCCAAATAAAATCCAAGAATATGGTGTAAAATATGTAATGAAATACAAACTTCCACGAGAAAAACAAAGTTTTCCAATGAAAGTCTTCAGAACATTATATAAACGAGTATTTACAACACGAGCTCGTAATATTCCATTAGCTTCCTCCCAGTTGCATCCCTTTAGAACTTCAGGAAGTGAAGGAAGTGGGAGGAAGTCTTCCAGCCCCTGCTTGGAAATGACGTGTATTTCCTATTTCGTTTCTTGTGAATTTTCTAGAAAACTTGTGACAAATTACTGAGCTGAATATGTAACAATGAATAATTAGTAAATTTGTAACTTTAATCGTAATATTAGTAATAAGTAATAATACATATTTGTAGTTAGATTTTAATAAAATATATTTCATGATAATTTATTGTGTCTAAACCCAAAATGGGGGAAATCAGTGCACTGGAGGAGAAGATCCTTAGAAGGTTTAGGATCACTTTGTGTGATATCGATGTACTTAGCAATAATAATCTACACCCAATCACAGAAATACAGACATATATGTTAATCACACAAACACCTGCTACTGTCGGGAAGTGAACCCAAGTGCCAAGACTATTTATCATAGTTGGGGGCACGTCACGGGAGTAAGGGGTAAATATAGCATAATAATAATAATATAGGGGTATACGTAGCATATCCATATGCGTAAACCATGTAGTTGGCATATGTTAACCTCTCAACCAGCGAGACCAATGAGACATACAGATTAAGCAAATATTTTATAAGTTTCTGAAATATGAAAAAAACCGAAGCGTTCCGAGAAGTGATTTCAAGAATATCACAGTCAAAAACTACGATTTTATTATTGACTCTGTTAAGTGATAATACTTCTCCGAAACTGCTACATAATTGTAAGAAAATTTTCATATCTGTATTGTTAGTATATGTATACGTTCTCATGCATCATCTAAATATATATAAATATACTAGCTGCTCGTTCCGGCTTCGATCGGATGGTAATTTTTTTACCATAAATTGAGATATGGATTAAACTGCACATGGTGTGCGAATTTCATTATAATCGGTTAAGTGGTTTAGGAGTCTTTTTTCGTTGTAGTTTTATAGCTCAAGATCGGGCTCATCTAGCAAAACCAAATGCTTAGGTTTTGTTTGGACTATTTAGTAGATGGTTTATGCGAAGTTTGCATAAAATTGGCAGACCGGTTTTTCATTTATTACATTTTTTGTAACAAATAAATTTTAAAAATGGCGGATCGTTTTGTCAATGGGTACTTTTTAGACAAATTGAAATTTTTTTCAGATGGGGATTGTGCTGACATATTGAAAAATTTTTCATTTGTTTTTTTTTTCTTTTGTTATGTTATGTTAAGGTCATGTAGTTATATACGTAGCGAAGCAAGAACCGGTCCACTAGCATTTTACAACTATGTATTCATAGTATACTTGTCTTTACCCAAGTTAATTTTATCAAAGTATATGAATTATGCTTTATATTCAAACACTTTAAAAATATCGTAACGCTAAGTAAAATTTATGGGGCTGAGGAACGTTTACTGTGTCAACCAGTATTTAAAAACCAACCTTTTTATTTTAAAATAGCTTTTCCAACAAAAGAAACCTTACTTAAAGTGTTTGCTTATTGAGATAAGGAAACAGCTTCTTTGTTCCTTAACTTTCTCTTAAGACTAAAGAGAATTTTCTAACGTTTAATAAAATTGTAGTTACATCCTGAAATACATATTCATTTCCATAGTTATGCAGCCAAGAGCATAATTTAAATTTATTATTCGTGTAAGATACTTTAGCTTTATTAGGGTTGTCACTTTGCAATTCATAATTAATATGTGTTACTACCTATCGCAGATTGGTTATAACTTCAGGAGATAGTCGTAGTACATTTGTTTAAAGTTGAATACGTCTCTAAATTCGTTTCAGGGAGGTAAATAGAAACGAATAATGACATCATCGGTGAATACATTTTGGTGTTTCCGCTATATATTCTTTAAATTCTTTATATGTGTGTTTTCAAATTTGTGCGCGAATATGTAAATATTATGATTTTTTATCTGAAATTTAAAAAATAGACTCAAAATAAACAAATTAGAGCACTTTTATTGCTCCACTTACTTGCTCAAGTTCAATGACCATGCGCGATATATGAATACCAGCTGTAAGTATGCGTCGTCGCCCGGCTCTTAGCGACTGTAACTATTTTCATGTAATTTCGTTTTCTGAGTCCTATTAGAAAGTATAATAAGTACAAGTGTTTTAATACTTAATTATATCGTTAACTAATTCGAGAAACATGATGTTAGTGATAACTGCGACGCATTGCACATGGTAGGCTGTAGAGGAAAAAGCGCTGTTGGTTGGAGGTCAATAATTAAAAGTAGACATTTCATTAAAAAAAAAGTATCTTCACGCCCATTCCCAGAAGAGGTAGGCAGAGGCACAACCAGGACATCCACGACTAGCCGAAGATACGAAGTCCCATAATGGGATAGGTGGCAAGCCTATCGCCAACCGGGCACGTTTCCAATCCCGACCAACATTTTTTTTATTAGAAAATTGGAAAAATCCAATTTTCTTTTTGTTGGCCGACCCGGGATTCGAACCCGAGACCTCATGCAGTCAAGTCCAACACCCGGACCGCTAGACCACAGAGGCGATATTATTCACGTAAAACACACAGTTAATTCAATTCAATGTTTAGTTATTACATTTTAATAAAACCTAGCTCAAATTTTACTTTAAACTTTTAAAAAAATAAAGGTAGATCTTTAATTTATTTGTTATACGAAAACATTTGAGCAGATATGAAACACATTAAACAATTAAAAAAATTGATACAGGCGAATAATACGAAATCTGATCGTAACAAAATTTGGCCGGTATGTGTTTTATCTTTTAAGAAGGTTTGTGTGACACTTTTTATCCCTCTTACTAACTTGTTTCCATTAGAGAGTGGTAAAAGTGAAAATATGAATCTGTAATTCGTGAATGCATTTTTGTATTATAGTTACATCTGATATTTTAAGAATTACAGATGGAATAAAAAAAAAGAATGAATTGACCAAATAACTTGAAATCCGGAATGTAGAGTAACACTTAAACGCACAGTTAATTCAGTACAAATTCATCAGGTGGAGTCGTTACGAATAAGTAAAAGGGATATACTAATACAAACTAAATTAAACTGTAATTTATTAGTGGCAACCCTATCAAATTGCTTGCGCTGTATCTATAGGATGTCCGTTGCAGCAAAGCCTTTGTATTACGCTTTCCTTCTATTGTATATACGAAGCCTTATAACAATTATATCGAAGCACTTTTTTATTTCTATTGCAGTTTCAGTATGAACAGCTGATTCCGCAGTTAAAGAATAAAATACGCTTTTTATTTTTCTATTTTATGGTTCAATATTAGACTAATGGTTGATTTTTTCATGAAGATTTGTATTACTTAAATATGTATCATAAATAGACATTGTCGCTATGTTGTAGCTGCTGTAAGTAGGCCATATAATATACCTATATTAACCATAGAAGTAGGAATATATTATAAAGATGTGCAACAATGTTCTATAGCAAAATTACTTGTATAAATACCGTAGGATTCGACATATAACTAAACAACATCCCTTTGAATCTTTTTAAAAAATGTTGATATTACGTACGCTGAAAGAGATAACGATGTCTATGCTTATTTTGGCGTCGATTTAAAGTGACGTCATGACAGTCCTCATGTTCAGTAATGGTGAAAAAATTAAGACCATCTTCGTACACGATGGCGCCAAAACCTCTTATTACTTAATTTTGCCCCTTTCTGGAGCCGGTTAAGGGTACTATTATGCCATGCTGCCATGTCTTCCGTATTAATTAAGTCTTATTTACAGTCATAACTCACTGTATACAAAGTCATGTCGGAAATAAAAAGTTGTTCATATCATAGTTTCAAAGCCCTGATGATGCTGTAAAAAGTGAAACCGTTTGGCTGAAGAGTAGCGTAGAACGTTGAATAAAGTGTATAGTGGATGAGTACAAGTGTTTTACTACGAAAAAGTGCGTGTACAACGTCAATTCACAAATAAAAGAGAAAGTAAAGAAAGGACAAGCTCAACGCAATAACTTGACCTGCTATAGTGAAATTAAATTTACATTCCTATCCATTAGTGAATTCGCATTTGACAATAAATTATTCATACAGAGAAACAAACCTTGACGGCAGGAAATTGGTAAAGCTTCCTGAATTAATCCTTTTTCGGCACTGAGGAAATTAAAGCGGGATGATGTATGAAAATGTATGGTTAATGATTATATTACATTACTGGAATGATTTACTGTGCTCGAATATTTACGAATAGTATTGGGTGTGGTATATTATCACAATGGACACGAACAAGGCGAAAATAATGACATATAACATAGCGTTCAACCAGGTGAGACTCCTGACGATAAGAGACAAACGTACAAACTACAGACAGTATAATACCCTAGCTTCCGCCCGCGACTCCGTCCACGCGGATGTCGGTCTTCGCGTGATAAAACTGAAAAATTAAGATATTTTTTTTCTACGTATTTTTCCAGGATAAAAAGTATCCCGGTTTATGCCTAGGATATGAGGTATAATTATACTAAGTTTCATCGAAATCGAAACGTTAGCTTATACGTGATGCCTGAACATACAGACAGACAGACAGACAGACAAAAAAAATTTTAATTACATGTTTGGGTTATTTACATTTTTTAATTATTAGTTTGGTTAATTACATTTTTTCAATATTTTCAATGTACAGAATTGACCCTTCTACAGACGTATTATATGTATGTAGATATAGATACAATATGTTACTGGCAATTCATCATCTTTTAAAATTAGGCCACGTGTCCCATATACATACCTAATATATATGTTTTTTAAATGATTTTGAAATATTAGTCCCACTAAAATATTTGGCATGAGCTATTATTATTTATTAATACGTTTACAACATGAATACAATTAATTTGCTAATAATCGACAAGAAATCCTTGTCCTCTCTTTTTATTTTAATTTCTGAATCCAATTCAGTAAAGTGCAAAAGCTTGACGACAGGCCGACTTAAACATTTATAATGTTAGTGCGGATTTCGATTGTTCTTCTATCTAAGAAAAAGTATGTATGTGTGTATATATAAAACTTCGCAACAGTTGGACCTATTTTAATGACAATTTCAGAGGATCTATATCTAAAGTTGTACATTGGTTCACAGTTAACAATCTTCTTTTAAATGGTAATAAGACGAAATGTATTAGATTTTAGTTATGTTAGGCTAGTAGATTCCAATGTACAACTAAATGGATCTAATCTGGATCTGGTTGAATCCACTGTCTTGTTAGGCATCACAATTGATAATAAATTACAATGGGGCCCTGATATTGAGAAACTGGCAAATAGGCTTAGTTTAGCAGTATTTGCAGTTAAAAAAATAGGAACATTAACATAATTATGTTGAAACGGCCCGAATAGTATATTTTAGCGATTTTCATAGTTTAATGTCTTATGGGATACTTCTTTGTAGAATTTCTGCAGATATAAATACTATATTTGTATTACAGAAAAGAACTAATAGAGCTATTTATAATCTTAAAGTAAGGGATTCACTCCGAGAAAAATTCAAAGAAATAAATATTTTAACCTTCAGTTCCCAATACATTTATGAAAACTTAATGTATGTTAAAAAAATCTATGTATGTTTACAAAAAATGCGAGGTTCACGATATTAATACGAGGAATAAA
>NJDD01005456.1:37087-57486 GCA_002245505.1 Calephelis nemesis
GGTAGTTAAAGTTTGTATTATAGGTCAGAGGAAAAGAAAACTAGTTAACTTTCTTATCTTACATCTACAATCATAGTCTAAAGTTATTGTCACACCAGTACCACCTTCGGAGTCTACAATCGACCCATATTTGACAATCAGGGAAACTGCATGTGCAATTTATTCAGTTTATACAAAAAAAAATTTGAAACCTCCACATCGTTTTTAAAGGCCGATTTATGGAAAGCCAACTTGAATGGGTTTTATAAAAAAAACTACAGTTTCAATTCTAATTATGGCAAACCCCTTCAAATTTATTGTTATTTTTTTTATTTTAGTCTAAAATCTAAATGGAATTCGCAGAATACATCGAAATACCAAATATTTAACAACATCGTTCTTATAGTTTTGGAAAAAGTGTCTGTGACGTAAGGATGGACTAACAAACATAACGAATAGGTGTTCCATTTGTGGTTCTTGGCTTCTAGAACCTTAAAAACCGTACAAACAATACGAAACTCCCTCTGGGTTTGAGAATTTAATAGGCAATTTCAATACATAATCTTAAACCATTTTTAACGTGGCCATTTTGAATGGCTTCCACATTTTTTGTAGACATTTTTTTGACTTACATTTTCATTACATTTAATACATTCATGTTATGAAATCTCCTCATTCTAGGAATTCACACCCAAAAAAATCTTCCCCATTATATGAATAATATCTGGATGGCCGAGCTTTGCTCGGTATTTTTTTTAAAGATTCCTAGCTAGATCGATTTATCGCAGTCGAAACACCCTACATACTAAATTTCATGAAAATTGTTGGAGCCGATTGCGAGATTCCAATTATATATTTATATATATACAAGAATTGTTCATTTAAAGGTAAAAGATTTAGGAGATGAAAGTGTCCGGGATTGATTGCTGCTCATGTTAATTACTTACTAATATGATTTATAATGTATTAATACTTTAATTATGGAAAACATATTTTAAAATTAAGAAAAAACACAAGCCCGCTGGGTTTCTTTCACCTTATCTTCTCAGTGCGTAGCCGCGTTTGGACCCGTTCTTATATTAATATAAGTACCTAGATGACCGCGCTCAGCTCAGTATTTTTTTTTATAAATTGTGTTTTTTTGGAAATTATATTTAAGTACGACCCATAATATAACATTTATTAGCAAACACTCATTGACTTCGTGTCACTTAACAACGCCATCTGCTGGAACAACTTTACTGCTCAAAAAAATAGTATTACTATTCGCCAACAGATGTCAGGGAAAGTCATATTTTTCAGTTTAAACACGAATAAAATTACACTGTCTAAAAATGATTTCTAGCTAGATCGATTTATCGCCCCTGAAACCCCCTACATACTAAATTTCATGAAAATCGTTGGAGCCGATTCCGAAATTCCAATTATATAGATATATATTAGAATTGCTCATTTAAAGGTATAGGATATTGCGTGTATTTTAATAAAATTTACAATTGTTTTTTGTATGGTCCATGTGAAATAAACGATTTTTTATTGCTGTATATTATATTTTTAATATTACTCGCGAATATTACTTCATGGTAGACATAAGCTTTCCACATCACTGAAGAACACTATTTGTATGTGATTGGATTGCAATATCGGTTTTACGTTACATATTCTAATAACATTGGTTAGTCATGGATGAACTAGTTGCACTTCTACTCATATCAAAGTTATTAAACGTTATATTTTGTCGAGAACACGTTTGTTATGCAATTGAGTAAGACCCCATTCCGCAGAATAACATAGTACCTAATTATTTTAAGTATCTTCACGCCCATATCCCCGAAAAGGTTGGCAGAGGTACAACCAAAGCACCCGCGACTAGCCAAAAATACTAAGTCCCACAATGAGATAGGTTGCAAGCCCATCGCCAACCGGGCACATTTTTCCCACAACCCAATTTTCCAATTTTCTTTTCGTTGCCCGACCCGGGATTCGAACCCGGGACCTAATGCAGTCAAGTCCAATAACTGAACCGCTAGACTACAGAGGTCAAAATCTACTAGTTATTTTACATTATCTACGAGTTTTAATTACCTAAGCTTTATAGTTAGGATATTATACCTTGATTTTTTTCCAAAAACCTTCTGACTATACCTTACACAACAAAAAAGTTAGAATGCCTAAACGGGTGCCTTTCAGAGGTGATGAGATAAGAAAGCCAAATGGGGATGCATATTCCAATACCATTCTTAATCTCAATCCACTAAGTAGCCACCACTGTAAAAGAATTCTTAAAAAACACCTCAAAACTCTAAACTACCACCAAAGGGAAGAATTACTAATTCCCACTAAGTAACTATTGTCCTTGTCCTGGGGTCTTACATCTGTAGTTAGATCTATTGTTTTTAAATTTTACTTGGTACCTTAATATGACACCATCTTACGCTATACAATTTGAACATACGCTAACACAAACAGACACATACACACAAACACATAAACACACACGCATATACACACATATAAAACTTAATTCTTAATGTACTTTTAGGCTAAGTTATAATAATAAGTTAATACGGTTGGGCCCTGGTGACCTATAACTCAGCTATATTTTTACCTAAAATAGGCACTAGACTCTCATAAAAATGCTAAACTAGGTTTTTACTTCAACTTTAAAAAATATTTGTAGATTATGTGAGAGTAAACAATAAATAAATATTATTATATTGTTATTATTTTTAAACGTACAGCTCTGGTTAAAATAGTAAGTTTATTGAGTTGTTTACTTAATTCAATCAATCCTACGTCTTTATCATTGCTTGCTACAATGACGTCAGTTTTCGCTATATAGTGTGCCTGTTTGAAGGACAAGGTATCTGATTAACTTATATACATGGAGCTTAACATTCTAATTTCGAGTTCGAAGCACGTTTATTTTGGTATTATTTATTTTGACCGCTTCGTTGGTCAAGTGGCTAGCATACACGCCTAGCTACATCGACCGACAGCGAGGCTCGGGTTCGATTCTCGTCGGGGGTAGACATTTGTGTGATGAACATTTAGGTGTCTGCATTTCCGGGTCTGGATGTTTGTTAAATTTATCCTGGTATCTATTTAAGTATTTATATGTAATCGTATCGTTTGACTAATACCCCTAACACAAGCATATATTTTGCTTACTTTGGGGTTAGGTTCAATTTCTGTTAATGTTATATGTAATAGTTCTCTAAGACTCTAAGGGCAGCGATCATCTGTTACTGCCAAAAAATATTTTTCAGTAGGATTAGACAGCAACTAAGGTCGTATGTCCTGATGGTAAGATACAACCATATCCCATATACACCATACATATTGAAGATGAGCCGCTGTCTCGTTGTCGGGATAATAAGCTGAATGTGCAACTCTACCGTCTATCCCACCTTCCTACCGGGATAAAACAACGTGGAAGCCACCCATTCTTGGACGTTTCACCTTACTTTAAAAAAAAGATATTATGGGCTACTTGATTTAGTATTATATAAAATACTATACTTTAGTCGCCACTGTGGGCTAGCGGTCCGGCGTTGGACTTGAGTTCTTGAGGTCCCGGGTTCCATTTTAGGGTCGGGTAACAAGGAAAGATATATTTTAAACTTTCTAATAAAAATACATTGCCCGGGACTGGAAATGTACCCGGTTGGCGATAGGCTTGCCACCTATCACATTGTGTTACTAGTAGTACTTAGTGTTTTCGGCTAGCCGTGGGTTCCTTGGTTGTACCTCTGCCTTCCTGTTTGAGGACATGGACGTGAAGATACTTACCTACTTAAATTTGTTCTTTTTTTTTGTTCAATTCAAATTTCATATTTAAAATATTTTCACTATTACAATTCTACAAGCAGGTGATAGGGTCATCTATCCCTGCCGGGGAAAATGATTTCATGCATTTCCTGTAACCAATCATAAATCCGCATTATAGTCATACCAACTACGATACATCAATTACCATACATCGTGTAATAAGCCGAAAATGCGTTCATAAGCAAATCCCGGCTGCATTTGCATGTGCTTAGCTAATTGTTCACACGATGCAGTCAAAATTTGACGTTGTGTAACCCGCTTAAGAGGATAGTCTAGCAGCATGATTTGATTTTACCAAGGAATAAAGAAATATCATTGCTACAAAGTTATCATATGTTTTACTCCAATAACTACTATAATAATTTGACTGATGCAAAGTAAAATTATTGTTGCTGTTTTTTTTTTAATATTTTTTATATTCTTTGGAAATGTGCACGCAAAAGAGTTGCGAATATCAATAAGTATTTTAGAGGAAAATAATTAATTAGGTTACCTACTAGAT
This sequence comes from Calephelis nemesis, assembly GCA_002245505.1. NCBI lineage: Eukaryota > Metazoa > Arthropoda > Insecta > Lepidoptera > Riodinidae > Calephelis > Calephelis nemesis. The sequence goes on from NJDD01005456.1 coordinate 41,400, forward strand.
GAATTAGAAATAAATAAAAACATAGTGAGGGAAGCAGGCAACAACTTAAAAACCTTTAAAAATTAAAAAAAACTCAAAACTCAACTCAGACTTTAAGTTTACTTCATAAATATTTTAAGAGTTTCTATAGTTATGGCTTTTATAAAAAGATGAACTTAATTAATAGAAATACATTGCAGTTATGGAACATAACTACTGACGTAATTGATAAGAAAATATTATAAATAAATACGTCGTCGCGATTTGAAAATTCCTTTTTCGAAAAGAAGCTAACTATATCAACATGGGTAAATAAACAAATTTAAAAATAAACGAATTTTATACGCTTATTGGTGTTACTTGTAAGTTAATTAAAAAGCGTCCAGGTTAATTTTTATTAGTTCTTATCTGACTATGGACGTAATTTTCTGAACTTTTTCTTATTTTAAAAAAATGTACACCGATGACCATTCGAAACGTAAAAACAGATTTATCATTTTTCTATGAATCAGCAACGCATCGGTAACTTAAATTCTGTTGCAAATATCTATGGGCAAATGCAACTTTGCATCGAGTGGCTTGTGCCTCACTTGCCGGTTCATCATAACATTCAAAATAAAGCTATAAAAGTGTGCTACACTATAATCGTAATTCGTGAGCGGAAACCTCACAGGCCGAGCTGGCATCGCGAAATGAACACGTCCAAAGCTGAGTAATACGGATTTATGTTTGTATGAGGCTTTTAAGGGATATTGGAGCAATTCCATGTTGAACTATGTCAGTATTTCAGATGGTTTTACATATACATGTACCTACTCTCTAGAGAGAATACCCTTGAACTAGTTGTTGCCCATTGATTCTACGCAGCTGACGTAGTATATGTCACGTGACGTAACATATTATGTCATGTCACGTGGCATAATATATTAAATATTATAACATAAATTTCAAGTAACGCAACATGCTACCTATTTCCTGGATGCATGGATGTTTGTCGCTTTATTAAATACCACAACCTGCTGAACAGATTCAGATGAAAATCAAATTAAACAATATTTATTCGACGCAGGTTACCACTTACACTTATCGAAGTCAAAATATAATACAACTTAATAATAAACTGCATAAAAATAATTTCATACACATTTATTCTTCTAAAGCGTAAAACTATTAGATTTAATTCACAATTGTATGAAATAAATGTGAGTACTTACATAGAAGACTATTTATTATATATGTAATTAAAGTTTAGAAAATTCAAATGCTAAATTTACTTTACGGAAGTAAACACAATCCACAAAATAGGTAACATTTACGAGACAATGGTTATTTAGACTAGGTGACATAGATTAGTTTCATCTTCAAGAAAATTATATGATAAATTTACTTTACGAAAGTAGACACAACCCACAAAATAGGTAACATTTACGAGACAATGATTATTTAGACTAGGTTACATAGATTAGTTTCATCTTCAAGAAAATTCAAATGATAAATTTACTTTACGAAAGTAGACACAACCTACAAAATAGGTAACATTTACGAGACAATGATTATTTAGACTAGGTGACATAGATTAGTTTATCTTCAAGAAAATTCAAATGATAAATTTACTTTACGAAAGTAGACACAACCTACAAAATAGGTAACATTTACGAGACAATGATTATTTAGACAAGGTGACATAGATTAGTTCCATCTTCAAGAAAATTCAAATGATAAATTTACTTTATGAAAGTAGACACAACACACAAAATAGGTAACATTTACGAGACAAAGATTATTTAGACAAGGTGACATAGATTAGTTTCATCTTCAAGAAAATTCAAATGATAAATTTATTTTACGAAAGTAGACACAACCCACAAAATGGGTAACATTTACGAGACAAATATTATTTATACTAGGTGACATAGATTAGTTTCCTCTTCAAGAAAATTCAAATGATAAATTTATTTTACGAACGTAGACACGACCCACAAATTAAGTAACATTTACGAGACAAAGATGATTTAGACTAGGTGACATAGATTAATTTTATCTTCAAGAAAATTCAAATGATAAATTTATTTTACGAAAGTAGACACATCCCACACAATAGGTAACATTTACGAGACAAAGATTATTTAGACTAGATGACATAGATTAGTTTCATCTTCAAGAAAATTCAAATATTAAACTTACGAAAGTAAAGACAACCCACAAAATCGGTAACATTTACGAGAAAATTATTTTGACAAGGTGACATAGATTAGTTTCATCTTCGTGAAAATTCAAATGATTTACTTTATGAAAGTAGACAAAACCCACAAAACAGCTAACATTCATGAGACAAAGATTATTTAAATTAGGTGACATAGATTAGTTTTATCTTCAAGAAAATTCAAATGATAAATTTACTGTACGGAAGTAGACACGACCCATAAAATAGGTAACATTTACGAGACGAAGATTATTTAGACAAGAAGGTGACATAGACTAGTTTTATCTTCACGCCCATATTCCCGAAGAGATAGGCAGAGGCACAACGACCACTAATATATTGAAATGGATAAATAAATTTGAACTGCGGCCGTCTTTGAAGTCAAATTCGGTACAAGCTTATCAGAAAGCTGTTTTGTTATAAATATTTAATTTAGGTTTGTAATTTTGTTCGATGTTGTGTAATATGGTCTCGCTTTTTAGATGCGATTATAAGCCGTACGTGGCTTAACAACATAGTAGTAAAATATATTAAATCTTTAGAAGAAGAAATATCTTCACGCCCATATCCAAGAAGTAGCAGGCAGAGGCACAACCAGGACACCCACTAATAGCCGAAGATACTAAGTTCCACAATGTGATAGGTGGCTAACACGTCGCCAAACGGATGGTATGTATTATTAAAGTAAATACAACAGAAAAATAGAGACAGCGATTAAAAAACTCTTTGGATAATCTAATATACAGAACTAAACTTTTTGGATCATCTAATCTCCCATAGTTATTAAGTCACCAAAATATTTGCGAACAAATGCAACTGTAGTTCCAGAGATAAGAGTGTGAATTCTCCAGCACAAAACACGACAATAGCCAGCACTGATGCTGTAGTGACGGGCATAGATGGATATTATTTGTGTTTGTATGCTATTTTGTTTAATAGTTAGACATCTGGTCATGGCGGTGAAAATCTAGTCCTACAATGTAAGCATATGGCACTGTGTTTGCAGAGATACGTCCGAAGGCTTGGGCTCCTGTAAATATCAAGACAAAAAATGCTGTTTTGGAATAAAATGAGCTCAAACTTGATTTAAAGATTAGTTGAGATTACCCAAATTTATATTGTTCTAGCAACTTGACACAAAACCTCACTTTGAAATAGCTTACCCAGTACTCCATTCCAACTATTTACTTTTAACACTCTCCTTTCATTCAAGGTGTACCTTCTATCCCTGCCAAAAGAATAACTAAGATATAAAATTTCATTCACTTTTTCCAGCGCTTCATTTTCAACTAACACTCTTACATCTGTTCTGGCTACCTCTCTTTCAAACTCCATTACTTTGGTTTTCATCTTAATAAAATGTAAGCCTATTATGTATGTAAAATTGTAGTTTTATGTATGTACACCTAAACTTCGCTTTGAAATAGTTTACCCAGCGCTTCATTCACACTATTCCCTGCACACACTCTCCTTTCTTCATCCATGGCATACATTCTATCCTCGGTAAAAGAACATCCAAAATATGAAAATTCTTCCACTTGTTTCAACACTACATCATGAAACAAAACTCTTACTCGTTCATCTGTTCTGGCAGAAATTTTTAGGGTTTTTTGTAAAGGTAGGTCATGATTCCAAGGTCATAAGGTGCATGAACGTTTATACAATAATACGGATAATTCAAAAACGACTTATATAAAATACTTGGGACCTTCGAATCAAGAACTATCTTCCAAATAAAGAACTATCAAATGACGAACTAGTAATTAATCGGAATCAGTTTCTTATAGGATAACTGCCTTAAATTATTTGTATTATAACTCGCATAGAACCCATTACTGGACTACTTTTAACGAAATGGCTTAAACGGGTCCCATGAGGGATTTAAATAAACCAGTAAGTCATAAATATTACGAAAAATAAGGCAAATGCCTATAAAACAGCCTAGAATCCTGGCTGCATCCCGAATGAATTGTGAATAGTGCGTACATCCCGTGGGAGTAATAAACAGAAGGGGAGCGATATTTTAAATTAAACTTTTTAATAGCAGCAGAAACAGAGACTTCATAGACCGAGAGCTAGTTGCGATACATAGTGGCTCATCTCCTTTAAAAAAATATTCCAATCTGTTATAAGGAACGTAGTAGTGTTAAACTATTTGTTATTATTAATGCTAATACATGTGTTGATTGTTAAAAGTAAGGAGATATAAAAGTTAAATTCCTAAGTCTTTTTTTGTTGGTATTATAAATAGTAAAACATGATAATTCAAACCATCAGAAATTAATCGTAGTAAAAGTAAAAAAAAATCGTAGTAATACTCTAAAAACCAACGATAACCCCCAAAATCGGACTCCGGTACATCCTCGCAAAAAATAAGGTATTACTAAATGTTTTTATAACTACAAAACTACAAATTTTAAAGAAAGAAACAACTTTGCCACAGTCAGGATTTGAACCTGCATCCTTTTGTCTCAATCTAACGAATGCTATAATCGTTTGTAATACTGAGTATTCAAATCTGGTTGCGAAAATTTTAATTTCTGACTTTACTGTTTGTGCGGACTTTACTGTTTGTAAAGTTTGTAGAAATCTAACCCAAGCACAAAGCAAGTGCTAAAATAAAACAAAACTACTTTTTTTTAACTAAATTTGCATCGAACCATCTATATAGTAACCTTCAATAAGAGATCGATTATGAAAAATTTCAAGATTAGAAAAGCAATTTCCTATCAAACATACACAAATAAAAGCAAAAGCCTTACTTAATTTTTTTCGAGTAAGCTAAAAATGTTTATGTAGTTAAGATACAAATCTCCAGTACCATTAACATCACACGTGCTTAAGGTCCGGGCTCCTTCGCAAAATAGACCATCTGCCTTTCTTGCCAGGCAGCTCGTAAAAGGCGAGCATAGGCTTATCATCCCTAACACCGTGACTTCTGACTAGGTGGTAGAGTTTCGCAGCGACTAGCCCGGATTGGTACCACCGCCTTACTTATTCCTGCCGCCATAACGTCATGACGTGTTCCGGTTCGGAGGGTAAGGTAGCCGGTAAACTTACCTTTGCTCGAGGCTTACATCCTGACCTCAGGTTGGCAACGCACCATTACCATCTTAAGTGTCTGTAGGCGGCGTGAATTTCTTACCATCAGGAAATCCGTCTGCTTGTTTGCCTTCCTATAACATAACAAAAAAAAAATCACTTTCTTGCTGCTTAGAATCAAAATAACAGATACGATTTGAACCTCACAAAGCACAACCGCACCCTAGTCTATTATTTATAGCGGCAATATGCAAGATTTTGACTTACCAGTAGCTAGTAAAATATAGTAAGGGGTGTAATGTATCGGATCATAAATAACGTTCTTTTACTCGACTGTATGATGGCAAATTGGTTGCTTTTCGCGAATACGTATACGTTATTACATAAGAAAAACATTCATCGTCATCATCAGCCGGAGGACGTCCACTGCTGAACATAGGCCTCCCCCAAAGAGCGCCTTGTGGTCACGGTCACCAGCCGCTTGTATCCAGCGACTCCCCGCGACTTTGACCAGGTCATCAGTCCACCGGGTCGTCCAACACTACGTCCTCCAGTGCGGGGCCGCCACTCGAGAACCTTTCTTCCCCAGCGGTTTTTTTTTATAACATTGGAAGGCAAACAAGCAGACGGATTTCCTAATGGTAAGAAATTCTCGCTGCCTAGAGACACCAAAAGTGGTAATGGTGCGTTGCCAACCAGAGGCCGGGATGTTAGGCCTCGAGCAAAAGTAAGTTAACCGGCTACTTTACCCTTTGAACCGGAACACGTCATGACGTTATGGCGGCAGGAATAGGTAAGGTGGTGGTACCAATCCGGGTGAGTCGCTGCGAAACTCTACCACCTAGTAGGATGTGACGGTGTTAGTGACGACAAGCCTATGCTCGCTTTTTACGAGCTGCCTGGCACAGGAAGGCAGATGGTCTATTCTACAAAGGAGCCTGGACCAACACGGGGAAAACGGGTTATCGGTTCTGCTAGCAATGTGGCCTGCCCATTGCCACTTCAACTTGCTGACTCTCTGAGCTATGTCGGTTACTCTCTTTCTCTTGCGGATCACCGAATTCCGGATCATATCTCGCAGAGAAACACCGAGAATAGCTCTCTTCATAGCACGCTGAGCGACTCTGAGCTTATTTAAGAGGCCCACAAAAACATTTGAAGTTATCTATCTACTCCCATAGCACTTTTGTTTTCTTTTATTTTAATGTAAATTTTTGACACTTTTTTACCAAATCAATCGGGTACTATCCGAGGACAGTGACAAGAGTCTACATGAAAAGAGTAATGAATGTTGAGCTCGAGGCTCTCTGTCTATCCATTAATAGGTTTGGCGTGTATAATAATAAATAATAAAAAATATAATAATTTTAGTGCTTACTCTTCCGTCTATGCAGTGGTGCATACGAGTATGCGTGGTCTAGGTGGTGAAGTAACGTGCACAATCTAATCGAAATTCATACCAGTACCATTCATGTTCACCGCCACTACTTAAAGTCAGTGTTCGTCATTGTCGTGTTACGTGTTACGTGCTGGAGGAGAAGCCATGAGAAATCGATGCACCAGTTACATGTTTCTAAATACCAGTTATATCTTACCATCGAGAGAGCTGCTTGCATATTAGCATATGCAATAACACTTAAAACGCTAATTTTCTTTTATGTATTTAATTATCTACCTATTTGTATAAAAAAGAGCAATGAAAAAAATAGGAAGAAATCGTGACACTTGGCACTCAGTACTCTCTGCCTACGTCGTAAAGTATTTGGCGTGAAGATATTTATTAATGTATTAAACACTATATGTATTACATTAAAAAATCATGTTTGAAAATGGACACAAAACACGAGCTTACCTCTTGAACAGATTTCTTAATAAATCTGTTCAAGAGGCAGAAGCAGGAGATTCCAAAACTAAATGTAAACATACGTACCCAAAACTCAACAAGTAGACTAAACTAAACTAAATAAAAAAATAGGTCACGATATTTTCACAGAACATATGAAATCTATAAGGGTTCCGTTTTTCGCCATATGGCTGACAGAATCCTAAAAATCTTTGAAAAAAGAACAAAAAACTATGGTACGGATAGTTAAATACGACAGCTCAATGTACCCTAATGCTCTTCTATTCAGCGCTAACCTCAATCTTGGTTACAGCGTATTTGAAATTTAAATCGCTGCCTCTGCTAAATTGGTAGACGAATCACTTCAAATGATTTCAAATATCACAATTTTCCAAGAACAAACTCTATCTCCAAAACTTTAGATTGAATTTAGTTCGTAGATAAGATAGTATTCATTTGAATAAGGCTATCTCGATTTATTATTTTGAAGAGTATTATCTTAGCAAGGAATATTTAATCTGCATGATATTATATTATCCTACTTTAAGTGTATTAAAATAATATTATGATCTACAGGTTTAGTTAGTGAAGCTGAAATATATAGGTATATTAGTGAAGCATAATGTCGATACGTGAAGCAAAAACTTTGGAGTATAAAATTTGGCACACTTATAGTTAATTAGTAGGAGAAGTTGCAGAACGCTAATAATTTAAATGGTAATGTTAATAAAGTGCATTAATTTAAGAAATAAAACATTATATGTACTACAATGCATTTGACACAAACAAACAAATATGTTGATGATAACAATAAAAGATCACAGATGGCGCACAAACTATAATCATACAGTTTGGAAACAAAGTAGTTGGTATTGAGAAATGAAGATGGCGTTCTTATCAACAAGATATTAAAATTTATTATAGTCATTACTACACATATGACTTTATGTTTTTTTCTACTGTTGTTAAATGAATTTTAAGATCATTTTTATATCAAAATTGGGTTACAACATACGAGTATAATTATGATTGCTAAATTTTGTTTTTTTTTTGCGTTCGAAATAAGAGTACAACGGAGAATCTATGGTGTTATGTGACGGTCACATTTGTAACAAAGAGATCTGAGAAAGAGTGGGATTGAGAGAAAGTGTTGTTGTTAAATTGAGTTGTTGTAGGATTAAGAGAAAGGGCATACTCCGATAGTTCGGACATGTAGAAAGAATGACAGATGAAAGATTGAAAAAGCTGATATACAGTACGAATGTGGATGGATGTAGGTACCCGGGGAGACCGGGAGGTAGGTAGGTAGGTAGAAATTTCACCATCAAATCGCTCGGGTGTTAACTGAAAGTGGGGTCGAGAGTCGCCGAAACTGGCGCATGAAAAGGGTAATGAACGTGGAGGAAGCTAGGCAGGTTCACCAGGAGGTTTGGCACTCGATTAAAAATATTTACTATTATTGAATGTAATATGTGACAACAGAATATGAAAATATATATTCACCGCATTGTTTTGTACAAATAATTAAATTTAATTAAATAAATTTGAATCTCATCAATGACGTGTTTTCTAGAAGGGTAAATAGTTTTTTTAAGATATTGAAAGGCAAACAAGCAGACGAATTTCCTGATTGTAGTAAAATTACCGCCGCCTAGAGATACCAAAGGTGGCAGTGGTGCGTTGTCAATATGAGACCGGGATGTTAGGTTTCGAGCAAAAGTAAATTTACCGGCTAATATGGAACAGGTCGCGACGTTACGGCGGCAGGAATAGGTAAGGCGGTGGTACCAATCCGGGCGAGTCGTTGCGAAACTCTCCTACCTAGTAGGATGTCACGGTGTTAGTGACGGTATGATATGCTCGCCTTTTACGAGCTGCTTGTCAGGAAGGCAGATGGTCTATTCTGCAAAGAACCCCGGAGCAACACGGGGAAAACTAATTTAAGGTTATTTTATAGCTAGTTCCGGATTTCGTCCTTAAGGCTATGCAGCAGTAAAACCTATCACCTCCTGTAGGTAGAGCCTGTCCCTTAGCATCAGAAAAACCGCTTGCTTGTTCACTATCTTAAGTCACAAAAAATTATTACAAATAGTATCTTCACACCCATATTGCTGAAGATACAGGCAGAGGGACAACCAGGGCGCTCGTGGTTAGATGAAGAACTAAGTCCTACAATGTGATAGGTGGCAAACCTATCACTAAAATATATAATCCCGGACTTAGTTCTTTTATTAGAAAATTTAAGAAATTAATATATTTATTTTGCCTGACCTGGGAAATGAGACCGAGACTTATCGTTGTCAATCTTATCATAGGTTCATATAATCACATAAGCAATTTAAAATGATAAAAAAAACCAGACCTAGTAATAGTAGAAATTGGTATAAGTTTAGTCGATTTACAGCTCGACATTCTACCACCTAGTAAATATTCTACGAGTAAGTAAGTAAATAAGTAAGCAAGTAAGTAAGTAATTAAGTAAGTACCTTCACGCCCATCTCCCCGAAGAGTTAGGCAGAGGTACAACCAAGGCACCCACGACTAGCCGAAGACACTAAGTCCCACAATTTGATAGGTGGCAAGCCTATCGCCAACTGGGCACATATCCAATCCCAAGCAACATTTTTTATTAGAAAATTGGCAAAACCCATTTTTATTTTAGTTGCCCGACCCGGGATTCGAACCCGGGACCTCATGCAGTCAAGTCCAACACCAGAACCGCTAGACCACAGAGGTGTTCCTATAATATGCATCGAAGATAAAACACTGAACATCACATAATATGACAAAATATCATTTTTGATTCAGCAAAAGTGTTTTTTATCATGTATCGATTCCACTACACCCGCTATAAATAAAGTTAATGCGAAAAACGTGCCATTACATTTTTGCGGCGCACATAATTCCTACCTTTGTATGTTTATGGGACTTTTTGTCACTTTTCCATTTAAATGTTGATGAAACCTTCTATTTAATGGGCAATCCTATAAAGTATGGCCTCCCTAGGCGTATTACCTAAAGTATTAATGTTTCAAATTATACTTGAAATTAATCTTTGTTATAGAGGAATGAAATTTCGTGGAAGACCTAGTTGGTATTATTGATTTTGCCTCGTCTATGTGAAGTAGTCTTTGTTTTGATTTATAAATAAGTATCTTCACGCCCATATCCCCGAATATGAAAGCAGGGGTACTACTAGGCCACCCACGAATAGCCGAAGGCACTAAGTCCCATAATGTCCCACCTATCAAGGTGGCAAAACTATAGACAACCGGGCACATATCCAAACCCGGGCATCTATTTATTTATATGAAAATAAAAATACCATTTTATTTCTTTTTTTGCCCGATACGAGGATCGAACCCGGGATCTTAAAAAAGTCAAGTCCGACACCGGACCGCTAGCCGACATAGGTTAATAACATTTTTTTTACCGATTAGGAAAAGGAGGTTAAATGTTCGACTCCTACATTTTTTTATACAATATTTTGTTAATTGATTTTTGCGTTAATACTAACTGATTTTCATAATTCGTTTTTCATTAGAAAGAGTATACCTTCGAGATGGTACCCTTGCCACCAAGCCTGAATCTCATGATGAAATCCCAGGACAATCGAGGAAATTATTTAATTTTTGTGTACGATTCATTCATTCATTCACGCAGACGAGTTTTTTGTTTAAAACGAAGTCGATTTTTTTGGATTTTATTGAGATAAAATTATTGTTGGTAGATAATGAACAAGCACACGACTCTACTGACTGCAAGAGACAAACGTGGCCAATCGATACTTTAGTTGTTATAGTATCTAGTTATACATAGTTTTATTAATAAACTGTTTGAAGGGAAAGGTTTAAAAGTATATTTTACACCCGTGCAAAGTCGGGATAGACCGCTAGTTAAATATATAATAAAGCCTCTATGTGAAAATTGGCCAAGGCAAATCATAACCTTGAGTTACATGTTCTTACAATACGATACGTACAATACAATGCACAGATACACAAATACACAATTTGAACTCTGCCACTTTTATTAAAGAAGTTGTGTCGAAGAAGTAAAATTAAAACTTCACACGTTTTTCTTTTATAAAACTTCCGTTACTGTTGATACCGAGTTTTCTTTCCGGAAAACGGACGTTGCAAACTTTCCTCACACTGCAAGGATGTTGAAAATTCAATAACCTTTAGAAATGGATAGAATAAAATCACCTTCTGAAATTATATCAGAAAATCCGACAAGCGATAAAAACAAATGATCACACTAACCATTTTCCGTTATGGCAAGTTCTGAACTCGTCCTAGTTCCCGAACTGCACATATAAGTGTTTTAACACACTGGACGAAGAAACGCTACCAAAGATTTGAACGATTTTGCGTTCTGTGGTATTCTGAACACAAAAGTAAATTTTGTACCTCATTTTACGTGTAAACAAAATTATTTTTAAATAAAATTTAATTTCTTCTAAAATCTTGATATACTAAGTACAATCAAGACTAAGTCAAATTTGAAAATAAGCCCAAACCGTTTTAAAAAAAATATTTTTATGTAAGTATTTAATAAGTATAGTAAAAGTGAATTCTTAGGCTGCGTTCAGAATTTTTATGTAAGTATAGTAAAAGTGAATTCTTAGGCTGCGTTCAGACGACACGCGCACGCCACGCTCGCCATCACCCGCGTCCTACACGCTTTGATTTTTTTTCGACATAATTTGAGCCCTTTTGTCACACCAACATTATCAAATTGCATTAACCAAATCAATCCACTCCCGCCAAGCGCCCGTCAAGCGCTACAAAGGCTAGTTATGGTGCGTTGCCAACATGAGGCCGGGGATAGGCCACGCGCAAAAGTAGGTTTACCGGCTTCTTTACCCTCCGAACCGGAACAAGTCAACGGCAAGCGCTGACGATCCGTGTGAGTCGCTGCGAAACTCTACTACCTAGTAGGAAGACACAGTGTTAGGGACAGCAAGCCTATGCTCGCCTTTTATGAGCTGTCGGAAAGGAAGACAGATGCTCTATTCTCCAAAGAAACCTGGAGCAACTCGGGGAAAAATGGAAAGATCTGTATAATTTTTAGATAAGACAAGGCAACTGGGCAAGTGGGCCACCCTAACAAGTCAGAGAGAAAACCAGGACATCTGCAAGAGCAGGAGTAGCCATTTTCGTGAACGTTCCTAAATCGTATTCGTTTGGATGTACCACCCTTGGTAACTAACTCCACAAAGTTTTTGAGCCAGGTATAAAATGTCTTCGGAGTCGTATAACAGTAGCAATAAGATTTGGCAACCGTCAAGCATTAGCGTAATGGGAATTGTAGCTTAAGCTCTCATTTGACGTCCTAATCTAAAATAAAACTCAAAACATTCCCTATTATACTATATGCTGTAGAAAACACTGAAAGACCAACCTCTCTACGCAACCCCAGACCACCCAGTTCTGATTAACCAGTTATTAACAATTTGAGAGGTTGTTCGTTGAATGTGGTTAAAAGTAAGGGGCTGGTTCTGGGAGGCTCCTGCCCAGAGTTGCCAATATATGAACTCGAATTCCGACTTTAATAAGTTGCAAGCGATAGATCGGCTTGAAGTCGCAGGTTACTGGGCACACCTAATTTTTAAGCCATGCAATGTAATGGCCACAAAACTGGACATTACTATTTTCTGGGTTCTGTTATGATTTGAACGATTCGTTGGTCGAGTGCCTACGGTAGACGCCTAACTACACCGACTCACCGCGAGGCTCGGGTTCGATTCCCGACAGGGGCAGGCATTTGTGTGATGAACATTTAGATGTCTGCATTTCTGGATCTGGTATATTTAAGTATTAATATCGTTGACTAGCACCAATAACACAAGCATATAATTTGCTTAGTTTGGGGTTAGATTCAATTTGTGTAACTTATCCAGAGATATTTTATTTATTATTTATTTCTTATTATTATTACTATTGTATTAATATTGAATAAAGTAAGTCATATTTCCAAACTGCAATCTCTCTACGTTTTGAACCTCGGCTGCGTTTCGTGCTTTAAAGTGTGATTGTACACTTAGCCGAAAATAGATATAGAAGTTCTCGACAGTTCTAAGGAGTTTATTAATAAAAATGTTAGTACAATAAGTTGCTCGGAACCTGAGACCGAACCGATCACTGACTGACCGTATATACATAAAGTGGATATTGCTGCCCAATAATCGAATCTGGAATATTTATTCCCAGGTTGTTATCAAAAAGACGACAAATGGAACCCGAGCAGTAACTTTTCCAAGCAAGGATCCTGAGCTATTTCTATAAGACAGTGTTATGCTTCGATCCAGATGGCAGAATAGCCGATCAACAAGCAAAAATAAGTATAGTGTTTGACAGCCTCGTTGGTTAAGTGGCTAGCGTACACGCGATCAATCGCGAGGCTCGGGTTCCATTCCCGACGGGGACAGGCAATTGTGTGATGAACAATCAAATGACTCCATTTCCGGGTCTTGGTGCTTATTAAATTTATTCTGGTATATATTCAAGTATATATCTCCTCTGTGGTCGAGCGGTCCGGGTGTTGGACTTGACTGCATGAGGTCTTCGGGGTTCGAATCCCGGGTCGGCCAACAAAAAGAAAATTGGATTTTTCCAATTTTCTAATAAAAAAAATGTTGTTCGGGATTAGAAACGTGCCCGGTTGGCGATAGGCTTGCCACCTATCACATTATGGGACTTAGTATCTTCGTGGGTGCCCTGGTTGTGCCTCTGCCTACCTCTTCGAGGATATAAGCGTGAAGATACTTTTTATATTTAAGTATTTTTATGTATTAGGATCGTTGACTAACAACCATAACACAAGCATATAATTTGCTACATCCTATTATTAATATTATAAATGCGAAAGTTTGTATGTATGGATGTTTATTACTCCTTCACGCAAAAACTACAAAACCGATTACGATGAAATTTGGTATGTAGGTAGCTGAACACACAGAATAATATATAGGCTACTTTTTATCCCGGAGTTCCCGCGGGATTGGGACTTACGCGGATGAAACCGCGGGGAACAGCTAGTAGTAGGTATAAAACAAAGTCGTTCCTCTGTCCCTATGTCCCTTTGTATGCTTAAATCTTCGAACATACGCAACGGATTTCGATGTGTTTTTTTTAATAAATAAAGTTATTGAAGAGGAAAATATAAATGTATTTTCTATACTAATAGTATAAAGAGGAAATGTTTGATGTTTTGTTTGTTTTGAAATGAATAGGCTTCGAAACTGGACCGATTTCAAAAACTCTTCCATCCTTAGAATGATACATTATCTCTGAGTGACATAGGCTTTGTTTCATCAAAATCGGTGCAATAGAAGCCAAATTACGCAGATGAAGCTGCGTGAAACTGCTAGTATTTCATAAACGTGCGAAGCGAGGGCGGCCCGCTAGTTAGAGTTAAAGTAAATTTGTGTAACTTTTCCAGGGATATTTATTTATTTTTATTATTTTTTATTTATAACAGGCCATAGTTCTCTCTTACCACCAGACAATATGTATGCTTGTTTGAAAAAAACAATAATAATATAATCACAATTGGTTCTTCACCTCACAATGCTTTTCAAATAAATATATCCATTTCAAAGTCAATACAATCGCTATTATTCTAAGAAACAACATTAAACAAACGATCGCTAACATGGAGAACTCCAGCTACGTAATGCGAAGTTTGCTAGCATCCAAAGATTTATGAGAATCCCAAAATCATCTAGCAACCGCAGCGCTGTTTGTCTTGCGACATCTGCTTTAAAACTGTTTGCACCGGTTCTAACTAGTTCCGGCTGGTTAAAGCACTTCAGAAATGGTTTAAGAGACTTAAAACAGGTAGGATTTATATAACCTAGTCTGCTTTTAGGCAATGAATTTGTTTATTTTAGTATGTTTGTTTTTTTAGTAAGTATGTTTTTTTATTTTAACTAGTGGTCGCCTATTGATCGAAATTCGATCATAATAAAATTTAATATCTTGTTGATAAGAAAGCCATCTTGATTTCTCAAGACCAACTACTTTGTTTCAAAACTTTTTAGTGCGCCATCTGTTATCTTTTATCGTTAACATCGATATATTTGTTTGTGTGTGTCAAATGCATGGTAGTGTGGGTACTGGTTTATTTATTGATTTATTGTACTTTATAAGCATTATTGTTGAAAAATGTTAGAGTTCTGCACTTCTCCTACACAGAAACTATAAGTGTGTCATATTTTATGCTTCTGCGTCCGCGCCATTTTCGTAAAAAGGGGTCCAAAGTTTAGGCATCACGTAAATAGATTAGGTAGTACTTACTATTAAAATTATTCGCTTCGGCTATGTTCGTCAAACTTCGTAAATCCAAATGTAGATATCAATAGGTACTGAGTTGTTATAGCATGAATTTTAATAATTTCGATTAAATTTAGATTTGTTCATCCAATTTTATAACAAAAGTATTTAAGTGTGAAGAGTAAAAAGTGTAAAGCTGAAGCGCATAATTGAAATAGCAGTACTAAGTATATTATGTTTTTATTTTAGTATATTTGTTTATTTTAGTGTATGGTCTAGCAGTCTGGCGTTGGAATGGATTTCTAGAGGAGGTAGAGGTAAAAAAAAATGGGCTGTTCCACTTGTCTCTACCAACGTATCCCCCCTGGTGTGTAAGAGTGGAATTTTTTTCCACTTATCGCTACTGGTAGAGATAAGTGGAAACACATTTCCACTTATCCCTACTGCATGGTCTTTACTATCAAGTACATTTCCGTACATAAATAGGTACAACATTATGATCTCTTTTGTGAGAATGATTAAGATAGCGAATAACTATTTCTGTCAAATGTCATTAATAGAAAATAAGAGTCATTACATTACATTACAGACTGCATTTATCAAAGCTCAAAATATTAACATTTTCGTTTTCGTCCATTTAATTTCTAATTACTTATTATATTGTTTTAAATATAAAAATAAACGATGTCAGATGATGTCGTATATATAGAAAGAGGAAAAGGCAGAGTTTTGCTCTATAAT
>NJDD01005458.1:11026-33424 GCA_002245505.1 Calephelis nemesis
TGGAAGGCAAATATGCAGACGGATTTCCTGATGGCAAGAAATTCACGCCGCCTAGAGACACCAAAGGTGGTATTAGAGCGTTGCCAACCTGAGGCCGGGATGTTAGGCCTCGAGCAGAAGTACATTTACCGACTACCTTACCCTCCGAACCGGAGCACGTCAACAGCAAGCATTGGACGTTATGTCCTATGTATCATTGCTATCGACTTGATGAATAGAAAAGGAACTAACCAGAGTAACTCAAAGGGCAAAGTGTTGTTAGAAAGAGAAGGTTGCAGATTCAATTCCTCTTTGAGTTGACAATTTTCTTTCTTGAAAAGTAATAGCATATAGTAGCAATAATTTTCCCCCGTGTTGGTCCGGGATCCTTTGCAGAATAGACCATATGCCTTCCTGCCACGTAGTCCGTTACAAGGCGAGCATAGGCTTAATGTCACTAACACCGTGACATCTGACTAGGTGGTAGAGTTTGGCAGCGACCCGCCCGGATTGGTACCACCGCCCTACCTATTCCTGCCGCCATAACGTTATGTAGTTTTCTTACTTTTGCTCAAGGCCTAACATCCCGGCCTCAATTTGGCAACGCACATGTTACCTTACCTTAGGGAGCGTGAATTTCTTATCATCAGGAAATCCGTCTGCTTGTTTGCCTTCCAATATCATAAAAAAAAAGGAGTATGAAAGACCTCGTTCGTGACTTTCATGACGTATATCACCATGTAGCGCTGCCGTGATTATTACGTAACTTGGCAATCTGCCTTTCAATACATGTATTCAAAGTCGCCATGTCAAATGTTACTTACATTATGTACATTATTAACACCATGAAATTTTAATTCATGTAAATTAGAAACAAGAACTACATACACATTGACGATAAAAAAATATAATTTTGACATGACACTAATCATTATTTAATTTATACACTTATCTCAATAATTATAATTGCTGTTATTAATTAAACAATAATAATTAACAATGAAAGTAAATTTCACTTTGAGGTCTAAAATTAAAAAGTTTTATTTCCCTCATTTTCGGGGAAACAAAATGTGATGTTCATACTTTTTGTATAAATTGGCGTCTGGTACATTCTGTTATGAAATGAACTTACGTTTTTTTTGGGAACTTTAATGTTTTTTAATGATAATGGAAGGCAAACAAGCAGACGGATTTCCTGATGGTAAGAATTTCACGTCGCCTAGAGACACCAAAGTAACTTGTGCGTTGCCAACCTGAGGCCGGGATGTTAGGTCATGAGCAAAAGTAAGTTTACCGGCTACCTTACCCTCCGAACCGGTACACGTCAACGGCAAGCATTGAACGTTTAGGTGGCAGGAATAGGTNNATCAATCCGGACGTGTCGCTGTAAAACTCTACCACCTAGTAAGATGTCACGGTGTTAGCGACGGTAAGCTTATACGAGCTGCCTGGCAGGCAGAAAGTGTCCATTCTGCAATAGATAATTAATGGCTCGATTTAAGTGTAAAATGCCATAACTAAGAAACATAAATTGAGTCCGAGTTTTAGTTTAAAGGATAATGGCAGAAAATTGTCTGGGTTTGTGTAAGCGTCCATAGATTTCTCTAAAACAAATCAAGTCGAATTATTTTTTAACGAATTTTTATGTTTTCAAATTTTTTCTTAAAAGCCGGAGTTTATTTATGATATAAAAAGCATATCAACTGATTACGAAGTAGGTACATTAAACTTCAATTGTCAATAGTGGTGTGACACAAATACTAATAGTATGAACCGATTGTATCGATTATGAAATAAATAATCGTTTCAATTTAAGATCTAGTGTTGGTTGCGGTTTTAAAATACGCTTAAATGAACTTAATTACTCCATGTTTAGCATCAATATCAATAAGCTAATTGAAGTATTACAACATTAAAATCCAATAAATATGGTATATCGGATCATCAAATCAGTTTAATGTTTAATCGATTTTACTTTTAATCGAGTCTAGCACTACTATCGTTTTTGACAGTAACAGTTTGACAGTTAGATGTAGTTATGTGGTTAGATGCTACAGAACACATTTACATTAATCTGTGCTACAGAATACTTTTGCGTGATAATGTAATGATTCTGAACTTTAGATTAAAATTACTGAAAAACTCTTCACCACGGCATATTATTCATACCGCCAAGTAGTAAAGCGTAATGTTATGTACAGCCTATAATAAAATAAATGTGGAAATTAACATGCGAACCAAATTTGAAATCAAACTTCGTAGTAGTAAGAAAAGAGTGAAACTGTGTTTACTTCATTTTTTTTGTTATTTATTCATAATGTGTTTGATTTAATTTAATGTTAATGTTAATATACCATATTAATAAGTCAAGTGATAATGACATAGAACATGACTTTGTTTATTCATAGCCTAAAAATCAAAACATTTCAAACTCACATATCTTTTTTTTTTTCGGCTTTCTCGAATGAAAATAAACTAGCTTTCAGGTACTATTACTGAAACTTAGACACATTTT
The DNA here is from genome assembly GCA_002245505.1 of Calephelis nemesis. Lineage (NCBI taxonomy): Eukaryota > Metazoa > Arthropoda > Insecta > Lepidoptera > Riodinidae > Calephelis > Calephelis nemesis. The sequence goes on from NJDD01005458.1 coordinate 13,521, forward strand.
TCTTATACGGGACGCTTCAATTTGAATCTAGACAATTGTCACTATGGAGATCTGCCATTGTCCTTTCAGTATGGCACAAAAGCAAAACCAATGAAGCTTTTATCTAGTTGTAGTTAAGGGTTACAGGTATGATATTTACATACATAACTTCATGCCAAGTCCCTTACGGGGTAGGAAGAGAGTATCGAGTGCCAGACTTCACGATCCTGACAAACCTGTCTAGCTTTCTTCACATTCTTTTCGTAAGATCACACCGATTTCGGAGACTCTTGACACCACCCTCGGATAATATCCGATTGATCTGATCGTGGAATGTCAGCCTTGGTCTCCCCAGGTACCTACATCGATCCACATTCGCATTGTATATCTGCTTTGTCAATCTTGATATTTAGCAAAAATAAAACAAGCAGACGGATTTTGGGGTAAGAAACAATGTCGCCTATTGACGCCAAAGATAACGATGAGGATATCACACTTAGATAACCAACCAACATCAACAGAATATTGACAATAATTATTGAAAGAATATGTTAAAAAATCGTTCCTTTTATCCTCGCAATATTTCCTTTTTTATTAGATAAAGGACAGACAGGAAGTAATCGTATTAGATATTGAGTAGTACACGACACAGATATTAAAAATGGTAGGTAAAGCGCGTTGCCAATCGTTATACATAATAACGTATACATAAGTTTTACAATAGAACACAACAGTCAAGAATTGACGTTATGATGGCAAGAATTGGCAAGGAAGTTGTCCAAGCAAGTCATCAAAAGATTGTATAACTAGTAAGGCACTATTAAAATTTAATAAAATTGGTTCAACTCTTTTGTTGTAAAAATGGAACACAGATAGAGTGTGTATGATATTAATTATAACCTATTAATATGATAATCGCCTCTGTGGTCTAGCGGTCCGGGTGTTGGACTTGACTGCATCCGGTTCCGGGCTCGAATCCCGGGTCGGCAAAACAAAAAGAAAATTGGATTTTTCCAATTTTCTAATTACAATTACAAAATGTTGGTCGGGATTGGAAATGTGCCCGGTTGGCGATAGGCTTGATATCACATTGTGGGACTTAGTGTTTTCGGCTAGTCGTGGGTGCCTTGGTTGTACCTCTGCCTACCTCTTCGGGGATAAGGGCGTGAAGATACTTTACTTCACTTTATTAATATGATATTGTAAGATTGATTGTAAGCGATAGTAGAAATATGTATTTATAAAACAAAGTCGGGTTTGTTACAATACTTCTAACTCGAGATCTGCTGGACCAATTTTCATGGTATTTGATTCGTTAGATTTGTCTCCGCCCCGAATAGCAGAATACACCTTAAAAACAATAAAAACTAAAAAATATATATGGAAGATGAATCGTTTCTATAATATATAAAAGAAAGTCGTGTTAGTTAAACCAAATAGGCTAAAAATTGACGGAGAGGTAGCTTTGAACCAGGAGAAGGACATTTTCTACATACATATTGTACATATTTATTTTTTATTTATTTTATTTTAATGGAGGAAATGATGAAAAACGACATATTATTTTTTCCCATACAAACTAAACGGGCGGAACGAAGTTCGCCGAAACAGCTACTTTAAAATAAACATGGCTGCTGCAAAATTGTTAGGCAGAGCTTTGAAGGCTACATTTAGGGTTGTCACCCGGACTCTAAAATACTCGTAGATAGGCGTACTTTGTAAAGTACGACATTATTAAGTACGATTCAGTATCATAGGTATTTACATAAATCTGCCACTGGCTCGTTACCAATTATGAGTTAAAAAACAGTATCCACAGTTCCAATGTTTTGGTGTTTGATAATACTGAACATAAGTAACAAAACTGTCAACAAAAAGTCAATTTTAAGAACAAAAAAGTAATAATCTTTTTTAACCGGTGTATTTTATATTTCTAACAAAATGAAAAAAAATCTTTAAAGGTACTACAAAAAGTGGCAACCCTAGCTTTATTAGTCCCTCGTATTAACGTCTATATTGTTAATAAATCTGAGTGCAGCAGTAAATGTTATATGACTTGTAACAGGTATTATTAAATGTAGCACGAATTCCTACGTGACCAATGAGACATAAGAACAAGAGTACAGTCATTCAATACAATTTAAAACAATGCTAGCTAAGATCCGAGATACAGCCAGACTTTATGATTTTATTAGCATTGAAAGTTTCTCAGCGAATGCTTCTAATACAATAAGAAAATATAGGGTCACAGTGAACTTTGGATTATTATGGTTTTGAGGTATTAAATAACTTCTTTTTTGTTTTTCCAGGACACAATAGGAAATCACATCACCTAAGGTTACAAACATAACCATAATAAGTTTTGGTAATTTTTAAACTTTCGAACTATATTTTCAGTTTCCAAACAAACAAAAGACGGGTTGCACTCCGGGAGTGCTGGCAGAATTGAAAACTTGAAAACTAACGTTGTTCGTTTTTGATATTTTGGAATGGTTAGGGAATAGTTTTGCACGAATTGCTTTAATTTTCAGTATGAAAGTACTATAATTTATGTGGTATAATACAACAGTCTTGTGCTTAATCGCACATTTTTGGTTTCGCACTGTAATCATACAATCTGTAAAATACAAAGGGTGTACTAGTACACCCTATGTGTACACCTACATATTAGTACTCTGTGCTAAACCATGAAACGTACGCTAGCTACTAGTACGGCCACTTCATAATTTACCTCGGCCTGTTAAAATAGTATTACTTATGAGATAAAATGTGATGAAATATTCAATTCAATATATAAAACTATGATAGAACTATGTTTGGGAAACACTGTCTAGTACAGTAATAAATCCTTGGACAAGATACACGAACTGAATCTAACCCCAAAGTAAGCAAATTATATGCTTGTGTTATGGGTGTTAGTCAACGATACCATACATATAAATACTTAAATATATAAGAGAATATATTACATACACACATACATATGTGTATATCGATTTTCCTTCTACTATTATTTCAGTTTTATATTATTTTATACAGTCGATACAGTCGAATCGGTGGCTTCTTCCTTTTTAGATTCGGTTAAAAACAGACTACGAAAGTTTCTGCACAGAACTCTTCCACCAGTGAAAGTATTTCTAGGGTCCATGTAAATATAGAAATTCTAATCTGATTGAGTTAGTAAAAGAACCTGGTATTCCACTTACTAATGATAAATACGAGTGATGTGATCGTCACATCCGCTAAAAACAAATAACAAAAAGTAGCGTGATGCAAAAGTACCTAGCTAATTTGATGACTTGGACTTGATTAGTCATATTTAGGGAGAAATAGGACAAAGGGCCGGTGGACATAAATGTAATTTGAATACCGTTGCGTGCTGACGACGTTGCACGCAATCGTACTCTGTGGATTTTATAGTTAGTGAGTTTTATATGAACGGGCTTTTAGTTTTTTATGATATTGGAAGGAAAACAAGCAGACGGATTTCCTGGTGGTAAGAAATCACGCCAAGAGACACCAAAAGGGGTACCGGAGCGTTGCCAACCTAAGGGCAGGATGTAAGGCTTCGAGCAAAAGTCGAGTTATTGGATACACCGGAACACTTGACGAACCGGAAGCTTGCTGACGTAATGGCGGCAGGAATAGGTAAGGCGAAGGTACTAATCCGGGCGAGCCGCTGCGAAACTCTTCCAACTAGTCTGATCAGTTGTCACGGTGTTAGTGACGATAAGCCTGTGCTCGCTTTTTACGAGCTGCCTGGCACAGAAAGGCAGATGGTCTATTCTGCAAAGGAGCCCAGAACAATGTAATGGTGGTAATTTTGCGCACTCACTAAACTAATTTTAAGTTATCGCTATCTTTTGTCAACGAAGAGAAAGAGACAAAACATCGCTATTGTTGTCAGATGACCGGGCACATATCCAATCCCGAGAAACATTTTTTTTATAAGAAAATAGTAAAAACCTAATTTTCTTTTTGTTGCCCGACCCGAGCTTCGAACCCAGAACCTTATGCAGTTAAGTCCAACAACTGAAACGCTAGACATTTTTACAGACTCAATCTCTCGGAAAACGTTGTTAACGAACATCACAATTTTAGACATGTCCAGACCAATCTGTCATGCCTAAAATGTTCCATCTCTTTTGTTTTGTTTCATTTGAGAATGATAGCATGCTAAAATAAGTTTAGCTCCTGAACAGCAGGATCACCATCGTCCCTGTATCAAACCCCTAATTGCCTCTGTGATCTAGTGGTCTGGTGTTTGTGTTGACTACTTGAGGTACCGGGTTTCAATTTTCTAATAAAAGCAATGTCGCTGTGGATTGGATAAGAACTCGGTGTACTACTAGTTTGCCATTTATCACATTGTAGGTTTAAATATCTGCAGCCAATCGTGGGTGACCTGGTTGCACATGTGCCCAACTCTACGGGGATACGGCAGTTATGACCCTGGAACCAATGAGGGGTTGAGAAACTTTCAGCTTTTAAGAAAAACGTTGGTCTGGCTGTTCACGAATCTCGGAATACAGGACCTTATTGACATGCTTTTAATAAATACTATCGTCTAACGGCCAGTATAAATAACTTATCTACAGAGAAGGATAGGCCTTCTAGTGTAATTATTATGTTGCTAAGATCTTTCAATCAATTTTTAACAGCGGTTGTCTTTCAACTGATTTAAAATGGAAAAATTTCTTATCTCAGATAGATTATTAATATTGGCCGTTAAACGTTCTTTACAATAACTAAGACTCAAAACTGTAAACGTATTACTAGATGACCCGGCAGACGTTGTTCTGCTATAAAAAAAAATTGGGGTGAGTCACCCTTAACACTTAGGGGTATTAAAAATAGATGTTGGCCGATTCTCAGACTTACTCAACATGCTCACAAAATTTCATGAGAATAGATCAAGCCGTTTCGGAGGAGAGGAGAGAAGAGGGAACGAACATTGTGACACGAGAATTTTATTTAAACGATTAGTATTTTTGTATGATGACGCCATCTTACCTAAACGAAGTTTTAAAATTTGGCAGTAATTTCAATGTCATTGACATTAGGTACAAACTTTACTTTTGGCTTAGGGATGTGACGACCCCACCGCCTGCTAGTGGAATCATTTAGTGCTACGAATATAGTGCGTTACAGGTATGTGGTAGAATGCTGTGCAGCATCTCGTCCATATTAGTACCACCGCCTTGAGTGTCAGTGCTTGATCTTGTCCTGTTCCATTTGGGATGGCAGGACGCATGATTAATCTACTTTTTAAGGGTATGAGTTTATCTTTTTGTGTGTATGGCATTATCATAACCTTTGGACGGATTGACCGATTTCAATGAGGCTTACTTAGTTTGAAACCCGATGTGATCGAGATGGCATTTTGAAGATAATGGATTGGTCTTAGGTATTTTCCTCGATTTTCTTGGGATTCTATGATCAGATCCAGACGATTAACCACCTCGAAAGTACTCACTATAGATTAAAAAAAATTGAAACCGGTACAGAAATAACGAAGAAATCGATTAAGTAGCATTCGTAAATCTTCTTCTTAATAAACGCGGAGTAAAGTACGCCAAGGTTCAACCCGGTATTATAGTCTTTATTACAATGCGATACAGACTAAAACATTAATGTTTTAGTTAAGTTTTAATTAAGTTGACTTAATTTTACTCCTTCGTTAGTCCGTGTTTATTAATAAGACGGAATGAGATAAATGAGTCAAACATTAATCCCTTTTTTTTAAAGTTGGATAAAAATGTCTCCAGTACGGGAAGAGGACTAAAGTTGTAATGAAATAAATATTTGCTTACTATTAATGTTCTTATGAATATTCAGATGAGTGAGACTCAGGGTTATTATTTTGACATGAAAGGTTTGGCACAAATCATATTACTTACTAGCTATAGTACCCGGCTTCACCCGGGAGCACTTGCTCGCAGCGCCTTTCGAAACGCAACTCAAATAATCGTTGTTCTGAATGGAGTTCAACTACTCGACAACAGATGGCGCCACTACTTCACTTAATTTTCAAGTTGAGGAATTAGAAAAGCCCTTATATCTTTAAAAAATATGCCCTTTAAGTTAAAACGGGAACTTTCTTGTTCGAGGGGGGATAAAGAGCTATAGCACTATATAATTCCCTTTATCGTATCGGGAATCCTTTTTAAGTTTTATCGGCACGCACATTTTATCAACTTAGTTTTATTATATATAATGATAATGATTACTTGCTCATGTTCAAACATACTTGCATACTAGTTTTTTTGCCCCAGCAATGCAAACATTTAAAATTTTTGCTTGAGCGCAAAATCCACTAGATCATTTGTAATTAGAATTCCGAAAACGTCTCACTCGACAGTATTGTTTGATATTCAGTATATTTATGTCAAACTCAATCTTTTATGTATTTTATAATATTTGAAAATTTGTCTCCTTGTTTAACATTTCATGTTATAAAAATCATGAAATATCATTCAAATCACAAACATTTTTAAACTGATCCCAAGATGACAACCTTTTATATCACCTCCATTTTCGTTCTAGCAACGCTCTAGGTCTTTGTATTTAATACCATCCTTGGTCTTGGTCTTCTTGAATACTACAACCACACAGATAATCATCAATATACAATATTTGTTTACTCTTTCATCTGCCACGGTGTGTGTGTGCGTGTGTGTGTTTGTGTGTATGTTTGTGTGCGTGTGTGTGTGATAAGCCTACGTCTTTCTCCAAAATATAATCTTTACCGTCGCAAAATCTCGTTAAAATCGGTTTAGTTTTTTTGACATGAAATCGGAATATACATTAAGACATAAAGTTTCACGATTCGCAATTAAGAAAAAAGAAATATCAAAAATCTCAAAAAGTTTCTTATAATAACTAGCTATTATTCCTTTAGGTACATACTATTACCTAATATTTCATTGACCTCAAAGGCCGGTTCTGAATGACGTACATTTTAAATCCGGTTTAGAGAATATGTCAAAATAGATATTTACAAAGATCCTTAACAACATCACTAGAAGCGTAACTGCCTGTCAAGCTTTGAATTACCATGAACTCTCAAAACAAATACTACAGTCATCAGAAAAAGACGGCCGTATGACATCTTTTCTTATATTACTTTATATTATATTATTATATATATAAGTGCAAAAGTTTGTCTAACGAAACGGCTGGGCCGATTTCAATAAGACTTAACATGTGTTTAATTAAAGACCCAGGTTAAAATATAGGAATATTTTTCGTACAAAAAATCAATCCCTGAAGAGCTAAATGGAAGATGAAAGTTTGTATGATCATATAAGCGCGTTAAAACTGCAAAATATCGACTTCGATTTCCAAATATTTTTGTTGCCTGAAGGCAGTTATTAACCTAACCTATCTAAGATTAAAGGTCGTGCTATTTTAGATCAGTTGCCAGGTAACCACTATTATTTTCAAGAGTCAACAAAAATATATAAGTAACAAAATTCTAGAAGGTCTAACCTTATCTGTAGATAGCATATTAATATTAAACAAACATTTTATATTTCCTTAGATTTCACTGTTGATTTATCGTCAAATCCAAAATAAAAAAAAAACAATTTTTGAAACCGTTTCAGAAGTGACGGAGAAATCGGACAAGAAAATTGGATTCAAATAAAATTATTTAATTTGCAATTTTCCGCTAAAAATGTATTATGTAATTAATGTATGTAATTTATTAATATTGTTTCATCAATATTAAAATATTGCACACCAAAATATGGTAGAATAAGTTGATATACTTAAATATTTTTATAACATCTCATTTACATACATATTCCGCAAATAAATAATTTTCTTTCTTTCTTTCTATGTACATGTAAAAATGCGTACTATGACAAAACAGGCAAAGTAGTGCCTGCTTTTAGCAAAAAAGCATCATCAGGAAAATTCGACTGCACTCCACGATGGTCGAGCACTGAACAGATACTATCGAATGCTTCGGTTACGAAGCGAAACGTACGTTGAGTTTTTAGTAGCATGTGTATTGTTAGTGCTAATAAAACAGTTTAGTTGTGTGTGTTGTATGGAGCTGGATATATTTGGAAGTTTTAGCTTCCGGTAAGTGCAATTCATTTTTAGCGCACTATTTGCCTGTTTTGTCACGCCATAATACGTATACATTTTTAGCGGAAAATTGCAAATTAAATAATTTTATTTGAATTGAAGTATGGCTTTCCGCAAAGTAACGCCTTTTCTTCTTTTTTTTCGACATTGGAAGACAAACAAGCAGGCGGATTTCCTGATGGAAAGAAATTCGCCCCGCCAAGGCACACCAAAGGTGGTAATGGTGCGTTGTCAAATGTCAACATCTGGCCCGGATGTTAGGCCTCGAGCAAAAGTAAGTTAACCGGCTACCTTAGCCTCTAAACCGGAACACGTCATGACGTTGTAGTGGCAGGAATAGGTAAGGCGGTGGTACCAATCCGGGTTTATGGAGTACTGCTGTCACTTTAGGATCTGCCAATTACCAGCTGGAAAGTTTGGATGGTTACCAGCAAGAGATTATTTTAGGAGTCTGTTGGTATTCTCAAACAATTACCACAGAACGTAACTCAATACGGTATCACCCTTACATGGTCGATATCCCCCCCAAAGAAATTTGACATTTCATATATTGTTCGCACTGAAGAAGCCTGTTTTTTTTAATTTATTTTTCTCCGTCATTTGTTTTATGATATCGGAAGGCAAACAAGCAGACGGATTTCCTGATCGCAAACAATTCATGTCGCCTAGAGACACCAAATCTGGTAATGGTGCGTTGCAAACCTGAAGCTGGGATGTTAGCCCTCGAGCAAAAGTAAGCTTACCAGCTACCTTACCCTCCGAACCGGGACACGTCAACGGCGAGCACTGACGTTATGGCGACAGGAATAGGTAAGGCGGTGGTACCAATGCGGGCGAATCGCTGCGAAACTCTGCCACCTAGTTGGATGTCACGATGTTAGTGACGTTAAGCCTATGCTTGCCTTTTACGAGCTGTCTGACAGGGAGGCAGACATAGTCTATTCTACAAACACCTATATAAAGATTAAAAACTTAAATAGAGTCTAAAGAGGATCTTATTTACTCTTGAAATAAGCTTCTCCTAAGACTATATTTAAGTTTTCAACCAGCGGGTTTCGAATCATTACGCCGAGCATTACAGGGTTACTGGTATGTACCTAACATATAACCTTTCTAGGGCGGCTTCAGTACATCAAAAGCAATAACTTTTGTTATACAACTTTATAAAAATCGCAAAAAATATTTTTTTTTCTCCGTTCAAAAAGTCATAGTCCTTTGACAAAATGTCCGCTCTAAAAAGGTTATACGTTAGTTACCAGTAACCCTGTATCTATCTTTAAGAAAAGATCCGTTTTACAACTGACTTCCAAAAGAGTTTCTCAATTCGACTGTTTTCGTGTTTTTTTTATAAAACAAGATAACGAGTAAGCATTCGTCTCTGCTGATGGTACGCGACGTTGCTTAAAGACATCATAGATATTACAGGTGCAGCACTGTCCTGGTGCCTGGTTGTTAAACCTAATATACAAATATTTGGTATCTCTAGGCAGCGTGAATTTCTTACTATAGGAAGCAATGCGGTGAGTATCTATCCAAGGTCATTTATTATATAATAATTCAATCCGCTTGACTGACTTACGAAATTGTACTAAGTACTATAAAAAACTTCTGAACAACTTATCTATTTTATTTATAGAATTAAAAAAACCTAGTAAGCTATTATACGGTTTGGATTGGACTGTTTTTGAAGTAGGTATTTCGAGAGGGGTCAATTAAAAGGCTTCTCCTCTTAAGCATTCTTAATAACACAAAAATTTTCAAAATCAATTGCACCCAACATTTGATACATTTAATGTAGGCTGCCTAATGTAGGCAAAAATTGTCTATCTGATCAAAACTTAAGATGACACACACACAATTGATTTTTTCGTAATAACTTTTCTTTTAATTTGATGTTATAGACAGCTATTTTCTACCTTTTCAGTTCTAAAAGAAATTACCTAACCTAGAAATAAGAGCGACTTTGTTGGTTTTTAAGCTATTATTTATATCGCCTCTATGGTCTAGCGGTTCAGTTGTTTGACTTGACTGCATGAGGTACCGGGTTCGAATCCCGGGTCGAGCAACAAAAAAAAATGTTGGTCGGGATTGGAAATGTGACCGGTTTTTTCCGGTTTGGTCTAATCTTCGGACCATGGTCCTTAGGAAAGTGCCTGCTTGCCACAACTCTCGTGTTGGTGGTCTTTGTTACTGAACCAAAGTATCTACAGTTAAATTAAAATCTCGAGTATTTTTATTACAATCTGAAACGCGACGATTTAAGTTTATATTTGCCAGGTCAGTCTGAATAGTCATAATTTGGTAGAATGATGTAATTTACAAATGATTTCTGGAACACGTTTGTACGACGAATTCACTTGTCGCCGTCCCCTTAAGTCGATTAAAAACAGGTGACTCTGAAAACCACATGCCCTTTTATCATGTATACATAACTTATCTGCAGTTCATTTAACCCATCACACTATTTCAATTAAAATTATAATATTCGAGCGGCGCCACTAAATTTTGTTGTTGACGCGTTGATTTTTTAATAACATATTATATTTTAAATAAATAAATAACTCTGGACAAGTTACACAAATTGAATCTAATCCTAAATTAAGCAAGTTATATGCTTGTGTTAAGGGTGTTAGTCAACGATTTAAATATATAGAAATACTTAAATACTTATCAGAATAAATTGAATAAACACCCAGACCAGGAAATGCAGACATCTAAATGTTCATCGCACAAATTTCAACCCCCGTCGGGAATCGAACCCGAGCCTCGCAGTTAGTCGCAGTAATTAGGCGTGTACGCTAGCCACTCGACCAACGATACCTATGGTTACGATTGAATTGGTAATGTAAATTAAATTACGTGATCCCGTGATTACATCGTGGCCAAACCTTAGTTAGACACTATAGAAAAGTTGAAAGTTTGGATGCATATATAATCATGTAGCAAGGTACATTTGATACTTGATAAGTATTGATAGGATTTAACATAAAGGCACACTATGCAATAAGAATACTTCCGGGTTATTTCGTCTAATTCATATGTATTTCATAATTCTACACTTGTACTAAATTGTGAATGTTTGTGTGTATTACGTAAAACATTACAAGTGCACTTTGGTATTTATTTATTTATTTATTTATTTATTCATTCATTCATTCATTTATAGAATACTAGCCGTTTGCCTGCGACTTCGTCATCGTAGGATAGTTACGATTTTCGAAAAAACTTTAATCTTGGGTGGTTGAATTTTCAGAAAAACAGTCTTTGTTTAAATCAAATTTCGTCAAAATCAGTTGAGTCATTTAGCCACGTAAGCGCGACAGACATACTTTCGCATTTGTATTACTATTAAGTTCTTTTATTAATAAATAAACATATTAAGACATAAAATTTTGTGACTTTTTTATGACATGAAAAAGTTTTATGACAAATACAAACCTATATTAATTAAAAAAAATAATCAACCGTGGCCTATCGACAACAGAAATACCATAGGTTTGTCGCAGTTTTGAGGAATTTCGGTCACCCTACCGTAATAAGTAAATTATAATCTAAGAGGATGTGAAAATACAATACACGTGTATTTCAAAACACTACTCACTGATGATACTTCGTGATTCTCTCTTCCGAGCCTAAAAAAATAAATTAGCGATCCCGAAAATTGTAACGTATTATGTTGTCATTAGATGAAAATTAAAGAATTATTAAAAACACTCCATGAAACTTGTTTGCTATGTTTTAACTTTGGTTTAAACTTAAGGCCCCATACTCAGTCAGCCAGAAGAGCCAATCACCGCGCTCCCCCGTTCCATGATTACTATGAATAATGGCGCTCTAAAGTAAACGTCTTAAGCGACAAATCACTATTTCTGACATTATAAAAGTAATTTGAAAAAAAGTATAAGAACTGAAACACTTACCTTTTAGGTATAGTACTTATCTATGTTTACGTTAAATCTGATGTCGATATTTTCATATTTGAAGTAGACAGAAAACAAAAGCTTTCAAAAAAGGGTTAACTTTTTGATTTTTTTCTATCGAGCAAAGTGAAATGAATCGTGTTTTGGAAACACTAGTCTAGTAAAGCATATTCACATTAATCTTGTGTATTTTCGTCACCAAGATCCATGATTGCTTTGTATGAAAACAACAGTAAACTGCTGACGTATTTTAGCGTATATGGCCCCTTAATAAAAACTTTATTATATCTGGATAGTAACTTGGAAGCATACGTTAAGAAACATTTATATAAGAATACAGTCTGGATGTTCATGGATCTCGCACTACCTAGAAATATCCTGTCAATTCCGTTTAGTTAACCTGTCCAACGCTTTACAATATTGAGGATGTCATTTTGACAGCGCTGAACTCATATCAAGCTTCAGGGAAATATTTACCATAACATTATAATCGGCACGTATAAATTATTGTTCGTTCTGTTGTCTCCTGACGAAGTTACAGCTCAAAAAAAATGTAAAAAAAAGTATATTCACTCCCATATCCCTGAAGACGTAGGCAGAGGCACAATCAGAACACCCACGACTAGCCGAAGATACTAAGTCCCACAATGTGATAGGTGGCAAGCCTATCGTCAACCGGGCACATATCCTAACCCGAGCAACATTTTTTATTAGAAAATTAGAAAAACCCAATTTTCTTTTTGTTGCCCGACCCGGGATTCGAACACGGGACCTCATGCAGTCAAGTCCAACAACTGAAACGCAAGACTACAGAGGCGAAAAAATGTGAAATGAGGGAAAAAAAATGTAAAATGTTTAAATAATGTGTGTTCCATAAATATACTTGATACTTTTATGGAACACATATTGTTCCATACAACAAAAAAAATTGTTAAATGTACATGTTTAAGTTTTCTAACAAAAATATCGTTATCCGGGATTGGATATGTGCCCAACTATTACATTGTGGAACTTAGTGTTTTCGACTATTGTGCCGGGTTGTACCTCTGCCCACCTCTTTCGGAGATATGGGCGAGAAGATATTTTACATTACTTGCCGTTACACACCGTCAATATACTATCAATCAATGTCAGGTGATAGGAAGATCGGCAGGTCAACTAGTACAGAATAATATCCACATGCTTTTTGCGATAGTGAACTTCTACTACCCGTCTCTACAGCTGAAACACAACGGAAACGAGCACTGGTTCGATTATAATCTATAATTTAAAAATGAATTGATAAATATGTTGGTAAGCGCATAACTTCCGAACGACTGAACCGATTTGGCTAATTCCTTTAATGTTTTGTTAGTTATTGTCAGAAGAAGGTTCTTATGAAGAGAGAAACCGGGAAAATTACAAGAAAAATGGGAAAAATAATAGTTTATTTTTACCATACAAACTCAACGGGTGGAACGAATTTCACCGGGACAGCTAGTTAAAGATAAAACAAGTCAAATAATTGTGTTTATTATAAGTCAAAGGCATAGTGAAACTTTAGCACAGTATCAATGATTTTCCGGATTTGATCTTTGTAGAATAGACCATCTGCTGTTTAGCCTGACAGCTCATAAGAAGCAGAATATGCTATTTCCAACAAGACCACTGAAAAAAGAGTGCTGTACAACAACTGCCCCCACGTAGTGATCCACCTACCTATTCCTGCCGTCGTCATAATTGTCATGCTCAGTCCGGGGTTATTCCACCGGCATGGCCCCAACTGGGAGTTCATAAAAAATAGTGTCCCATTTGCCCCCAGTGCCTCCTTTGAGGGGGCTACTGGGAGTATAATTTTTAAACGTCCCAATCTCCCCCACTTTAGACGCTGTAAAGGATAACTACATAATATTTTTCCATATGTTGCTAGAAGAGACTGGGAATAACCCCCGGTCCGTAGGGTAGGGTAGCCGGTAGATTTGCACATTAGGCCCAGTTACCTCTTATCGTCAGGGAGAAGAGTGGAAAGAGAGGACCAGGGTATTCCTCTGACAGGAAGAGAATTGTCGTCCATAAACACCACAGATATTGCTGGTACGTGTCTGTACTACAGACAGCTGAGGTGACTTTCGTTTTTTTGTAGGATTTGCAAAAAACCAAACAATACACTGATATAGATCATAAGTATCTTCACGCCCATATCCCCGAAGAGGTAGGCAAAGGCACAACCAGGGTACCCATGACTAGTCGGAGATACTAAGTCCCACAATGTGGTAGGTGGCCAGCCTATCGTCTACCGGGCACATATCCTATCCCGAGCAACATTTTTTATTAGAAAATTGGCAAAACCCAATTTTCTTTTTGTTGCCCGATCCGGGATTTGAACCTGGGACCTCATGTAGTCAAGTCCAACAACTGAACCGCTAGACCACAGAGGAGATGTGGTTTTGGTAGACGCCGTTGGCAAAGAAAATGTAATAATATAACTTCTAAACGACTAGACCGACTTAGATGCGTTTTTTTTGTTTGAAAGCGGGCGAAATCGAAAGGGTTCTCACTTCACAGCTATAATACGGATAGGTTTTGTCGGACGTTATTGAAAATTTTCAATTTTATAATTATTTCTAAACCTCCATAACCATAACCTAATAAAAAAACGCATCAAATCCGTTGCCTAGTTTTAAAGATTCAAGCACACAAAGGGACATAGGGACAGAGAACACGACTTTGTTTCATACTATGTGGTGATACGTCGTGCACTTGCAAAATTGGAGATGTATACAGGAAACTGTTCCAAGATCACGCACTATGTATTGTCTGACCTAAACCGAGATGTTGGCCTTTTGCCAGGATCGTTTCGGAGAATCCCACTCATTTGAACACAAAACGTCCATTTTAATAGTTTATATAACACTAGCTGTTCCGGCGAACTTCATTCCACCCGTTTCAGTTTATACGGTTTTTTTTCTTTCTTCTAAATTTATAGAAATTTAACTAAAGCAAGGGAAAATTGCTAAAATAAAAATACCTCGGGAGAAACGAAAGTTCTGTCTATTATAAAATGTGAATTTTATCTGTAACCATATGCTTGACGATAGGCATGCCACCTATCACATTGTGGGATATTGCCACCTATCACATTATCACTACACGTGGGTGCCCTGGTTGTGCCTCTGCCTACCTCTTCGGGGGTATTGAGCGTAAAGATACTTACTTACTTACATACGATATGTACTCTGTGGTGCTCATGAACTCATTTAGCAGGTACTCTAAACTACCCACGTCAACGGTAATAAAGGAATTAAAAATTTTGCCAAAGAACTTGAATTCTCAGTAGCTGAAATGGTTAGAGCATATGTTGGCTTGAGACGAAAGGTTACATATTCAAATCCTGTTTTAGGTGATTTTTTTTCTTTCTTTTAATTTTGTAGAAAATAACGTTGTTTTTCTATACGGACTACACCGATCAACCCCGAGGCTCGGGTTCGATTCCCGACGGGGGCAGGCAATTGTGTGATGAATACAATACAGTAACTCTTTATTGTGCACCAAATACAGATAAAATACAAATACATCAAATAAAACTTAAATTATAAGATACACAAAGGCGGCCTTATCGCCAAATCAGCGATCTCTTCCAGGCAACCCTCGAGTATGGAACAAGATTTAAAAGAACACTGTGTAATAGTGCTCTTAAAAATATAAAAACGCATCTACTAATAGACAAAATAAATCGTCCTAAAAGCAGAAACCTGTTTTAATTATAGGTATTAGAATTTAGACCAAGCAATATAAGTATTAATCACAGTGAACGCAGAAAGTGACGCTTTATCATACTTTTGAAAATATTAATATTTGGAGCTCTTCTGATATCTACGGGTAAAGAATTCCAAATCTTCACTGCTTGCGAGGTAAAAGAACGGCTATAGTAACAAGTGTTACGAGAGGGAAATTGAAGCGTATAATTGTCACTGGACCTGAGGAATTTTACCTCAATGTTACAGAACTTAAATCTCTCCTTTAAATAATTAGGCGCAAATGGATCAAAGAGTACAGAAAAGACAGTATATGGCAGTTTCGGCGAATGTTAATAGGCAACCACTTGATCTTAGCACGAAATTCGGAAACATGAACATATTTACGCAATGAAAATATGAATCTAATACAAAGATATCTGCACATCCGGTTGTGGGTGTTTATTAAATTTAATCTGGTGTCTATTTAAGTATTTCTATGTATTAGTATCGTTGACTAGCACCCATAACACAAGCATATAATTTGCTACTTTGGGGTTAGATTCAATTTGTTTGATGTTTGTGTTGAGAGATGCCAGGCAGGACGGTAGATGGTCGATTCTAGACGGACCCGGAACACGGGAGAATATTTGCGGTTTTTTTAATGTTCTGAGGTAACTTTACGCCCATATACACGAAGATCTAGGCAGCGGCACAAACAGGGCACCTATGATTAGCTGAAGACACAAAGCCCTACAATGTGATAGGTGGCAAGCCTATCGCCAACCGTGCACGTATTCACTCTAAAATTATCGTTGCCCGGCCCGGGGAACGAACCCGGGACCTTCAAGAAGTCAAATCCGACACCGGACTGCTACATTACAGAGGCGACCTAAATATATTAAGTTTATTATTAAGTATATTAAGTGTATATCTTAAAAACAGTTGTTGTTCAAACAAAATTTGGTAGCATTTTTTTGTTGAGATCGACAGCATAAATTTTTTTGTCGAAGTTAGGGGACACACATTTTTAAACAAAGAAACACTTGTACTGTTTTACTTATCACTTATTATATATTACTTTGTAAATAGCCTAACGGTTTCGCTTATACAGCATCATCAGGGCTAAAAACTTTAAGTTTAGGGCTAAAATTTTTAAGTTTATCCCTGATGATGCTGTATAAGCGAAACCGGTAGGCTATTTACAAAGTAATAAATTATTAGTGATACGTAAAACAGTGCAAGTGTTTTTTTGTTTAAAAATATGAATATCTGGAAGTTTTACCAAACGCCGACAACGGAAAATATCAAATATATTAGGAGACACACATTTTACCATATCGGAGTGTCTATCTTTCTACATCGGAGTGTAGTAAAACTGCAAAAACTCGAATTTCATCACCACGTCAATCGTCGAGTTTCGTTTAATTCATTTTACGTTTAATTAAATGTACGAATTTTCAAAATTTTATGAAAAACCACCTTTGATTAAGTCGGCCATTGTAAGCCGATATTAATTTCAGACAAATTAGGTGTACCTTCTCCTTTTGAAAGTCCTTTTGTAAAGAAGGATATACCTAATTAGATATCTGCATTTCCGGGTCTGGGTGTTTATTAAATATATTCTGGTATCTATTTAAGTAATTCTATGTATTAGTATCGTTGACTAACACCCATAACACAAGCATAATATAATTTGCTTACTTTGGGGTTAGATTCAATTCGTGTGATCTGTCCAGGGATATTTATTTATTTATTTATTTAAATACAGTAAAAAAATGTCCCTGGACGAGTTGCATATATAGCAGATACATTTCACTATCGCACAAAACTAAAATAAAACATTCATATGTGCTTATTTATTTTGTGTTTTTTTTAATGATATTGGAAGGCAAACAAGCAGCCGGATTTCCTGAAGGTAAGAAATTCACCGCCTAGAGACACCAAAGGTGGTAATGGTGCGTTGCCAACCTGAGGCCGGGGTGTTAGACCTCGAGCAAAAGTAATTTTGCCGGCTATCTTACCCTCCGAACTGGAACACGTCAACGGCAAGCATTGGATGTTATGGTGACAGGAATAGGTAAGGAGGTGGGTGACACCACTCCAGGTGAGTCGCTGCGAAACTCTACCTTAGTAGGATGCCACGGTGTACTTAAGTGACGGTAAGTCTATGCTCGCCTGCTCCCTGGCAGCTTCCTGGCAGGAAGGCAGATGGTCTATTCTGCATCAGGAGCCCGGACCGACATGGGGAAAAACGGCTAATCATAAATGATATTTAAATGTAGGCAAGTGTACCTATAGGTTGGTACGTAATATATAATCATTTCCTGGGTAAAAAACAGACAATACCTATTTTATAATATTGTCTACTTTGTTGTGTGACATATAAGTACGTATGTATGTAACTTCTAGTAAAGAGCTTTCGCCCTCTTTCAGATTTCTGAAACGCATGGGAAGTCGAAAGAACGTGGAATAGGTAGGTAGATGGCGAGTAATAGGTAGCCTATCTACTTATAAGAAAAGTTACCAGAAAAGTTTTTTTAATTAAATTTTTTATTTTTTTATTTTGATGGTAATGGAAGGCAAAAAAGCAGAACACCAAGTCAGATGTGACGGTCTTAGTGACAGTAAGCCTATGCTCGCCATTTACGAGCTGCGTGGCAGGAAGGCAGATGGTAGGTATATTCTGCAAAGGAACCCGGTACAACATAAGCAAACCGGACAAAGTAAAAAATATTAAGCAGGCAAACAAAAGGTAAGTATACTTACAGTTTCAAAAAGAATTCCAATTTAATAAAAATTCTATTAGCACAGCAACATCCAAGGAGAATTACCAACACATTTTCCAGGCAATTTTCTAACACAATTTCACTTACAAAATCAATTTTTTCACACACTAAACTTGATAATTGCGTAAAAAACTGTTTATTTTTCACATTTTACAATATCGTTCTTATTTCAAAACTTTGTCAGAGTAAATTGAATTTGGAACAATCAGATGTTATTGTTTACATTCGAAACGGATTCTCGTTTCGCGCGTTCTATTTTCAAACACTTTAGTTTTTATTCCACATTTAAAAATCGAAGAATATGAAAATAAATAAGGTCCATTTCACACGCGGTCAATATTAAAATCGCGCCAATCCAAAATTCAGCTATGGATAATTGCGACACAGTCCGAAAAACAGCCACCGATTGCGACAGTGGATGCCAAACTGAAGTCAACATGTTCGTAGTTCAATTATCTTGATCAGGGCTGTCAAAAATAAAATCACCAGAATATAGTATAAAACAAAGCCACTTTCCGCTCTTTGTCCATATTTATAGTTCGATCTGTAAAATTACGCAAGTAATTCGATGCGGTTTTTTAATAAAGAGAATGATTAAAAAGGAATGGTTACATGTATAAAAACATAGAAGTTTAACCGCCCGAACGAAGCTGTGACGGACTGCTAGTATAGTGCTGCCATACTATTATCATGCTCTGTTACACGACTATCAGAAATACATTTTGATTTATTCAATTTATTCATGATTTTTAGCGTTGCTTGTAATGCACCGAGCCTGTTTTTACTTCTAGCTTTAACTTCGTATCGCTTTACATTAACAACTAGTAATAGTTTGTACTGATAAACGCATTCTTTTAACCATTTTCCTGCAATTTTTCCGGTTTTTCTCTTCATAATAATTTACTCCTGCTCGTTACTGCCATAACAAAAAAAAACAAAGTTGGTCGATTCGTTCAGGCACGATTAGATAAGGTTCGAAATATGACATAAGTCATAGACTAATCTCTAATAATTAATAATATCATTTAAATTAAGATTACAAAACGTTCTCCATAATCTAAGCAAATCTAAGTAGTTAGTTTATACACATTTCAGAGTCGTAGAGCTTATTCTGTAGAACGTTACTTGGATGGTTTTGAGTCTAAAAAAAGGCTAATTTGCGACTGTTTTTCCACCTTATTTTATACATATAAAATATATTACCTATTAAGGAAAAAAGGGACTAGTATCAAACGGATTCTAATTAAACAAAAGATAATAGGTGGCAAACGGAAGATCTAAGCTTTGTTTCACTTAAATAGGTCAACCTGAGTTATGTATAATTCAATGAAAAATTTAAAGTAGTGATGGTGTTAATTAGTTTATTTACAAAATATAACAGACATGAACATCTAAAAAATATTAAG